>JAJJMA010137814.1:0-10824 GCA_023529015.1 Papaver nudicaule
CACCCCACCATTTAGCTGGGCACCTCGCTTGGCTAACACATCAGCTGAATGGTTAGCCTCTCGGATCACATGTTCATAGCTGACTGACTCATAGAATTGTAGCTCTTGTAGCCACCTTGAACACAACTGCCATGGAACTGAACCTCCATTGAAAGCTTGTATGACTGACAGGGAATCTGATATAACCCTTAGCTTCTTCATATCCCATTTCCTTGCCCAATGCATGCCATAAATCACTGCCATCATTTCTGGAAAATAGTTAGTTTGATCACCCAAACCCATAGCTACAGCACCAAGCACATCACAAGCATGATTGCGTGCAATAACTCCCAGACCAGCAGCTCCTGGATTACAAGCAGCAACACCATCTGTACAAATCAACAGCTCATCATAATCTGGAGGAACCCATTTGCACGGAAGCTGAATACGATGTTTTGGTTCCCTTCTTTCAATCTTGAAGTAGTTCAGTATGTTAACATCTTCACCAACCCTAACTGAAAGCTTGATTCTCATTTTCATATACAGCACGGTACACCTTGTTCTTCAGGTTGGAGTCGATTGTGACCTTACCTTCAAACCAAAGGTCATTGCTCATTCTCCATAGCTCGTTCTTTATAGACATGTTAGCAACTAACCATAGTCGTTTAATGAGAGGAGCTTTATTTCTGGCACTGTTGTACAACTTCACCAAGTTGTAATCTGCTTTAATCTTGAATAGCCTCTCAATCCAATGCCAGAGATATCTTGCAGCCCTGCAGTACCACAAAATGTGTTTAAGTGAGTCAGTACCTACAAAAAAAATCTTACAGGTATCATCATCATCAGCTCCAAATCTGGTTGTAGCAATATCACTAGTAGCACAGCATTGTGGACGAAGGAATTTCCAGTTCTGAGCGGCTAATGTAGGATGTACACCTTTCCTCCAAATCAGCTTAGCCCCTTCTAATTTTGGCCATTTTTTACGTACTAATTCTCTAGCTGACTGCACTGAAAAAACACCCTTTGCATATGGCATCCAAATACGAATATCCCTACCACCAGTAGGGTTTGGCAAAGCATTTATATCGATTCCCACAGTAATCAACTTCCTCATCAGACCTTCAAGGAATGACCATTTGCCATCAGTTATAACCTCACTCACATTGCAGTTCAGAAGGTATCTATCTTTAGCTGAGTAACCCATCAGTTATGTGATGCATTTGTCAGAGCACCACAAATCAAAGAAAAGAGATGTGCATCTTCCATCCCCAATAATAGTGGTTGTGTTAGAATCCACCAGTTTGTGAACCCACTTGATGCCAGGAAAAATAGAGGATTTGAAGTGTGAGACCTGGACATCACCATTTACCTTCAGATATTTAGCTCTTACAAATCTAGCCCAAATTTTATCTGAATGTCTAATATTCCACCATAATTTCATCAGTAGAGCTTGATTCATAGCACTAAGACTAACCAGTCCTAGCCCACCTTCTTCATAAGGGCAACAAAGCTTATCATAAGCTACCACAAATTTCTTAGAAACTGTACTATCCCCTGACCACAAGAAGTTGGCTATATCAGTTTCAATTGCAGATATGAACTTGTTTGGCCATTTGTACACAGCCATCACATGGATTGGGTAACTAGAAATAACTGATTTTATCAGTACAATCCTTGCAGCAAAAGAGAGAAGCTTACCCACCCAAGCATTAAGTTGTGATTGAATTTTGTCCACAATGTGTTTAACATGATCATAAGTTACACTACCAGGTAGGAGCTGTACTCCCAAGTATTTGTCCGGGTAAGTAGCTAGATCCATGCCCAGGATAGCTAGGATTTCATCCCTTCTTGCATCACTTGCTCCACCAAAGTATATTTTACTCTTTTGTCTGCTCACCACCTGACCAGATGAAGCTGCATATAAATCGAGAAGAGTTATGAGGTTATATAAACTGTCATCATTTCCTTTACAGAAAACTAGAATGTCATCTGCAAAGAAGAGATGAGTAGGTGCGACATCCTTCCTAGTGACCATATACTTCATGTCACCCTTCTCAAAGAGCTTTTTGATGTTTCTACTAAGCACATCTTCAATGAGCACAAAGATGAGGGGAGAAAGAGGATCTCCCAGGCGTAATCCTCTTGTGATATTGAAGAAACCAGCTGGATTCCCATTGAAGAGAATATAGATGTTAGCTGACTTGAATATGTTCTCCAACCAGAAACACCAATCCTTGGAAAACCCATATCTTTCAAACACTTCATAAACAAACTTCCAGCTTACAATGTCGAAAGATTGCATAATGTCTATCTTTAAACCTACATTGCCATGCTTTCTTGGAGACTCAAGCTCTTGAATTAGCTCAGAAGTAAGGGCGATATTCTCATGAATATTTCTCCCCTTTAAGAAAGGTGTTTGTTCTTCAGAGACCAACTTATCAAGCACTGACCCAAGCCTCGTAGCAGTTATCTTAGTCAAGATTTTGAAAAAGATACTGAGAGCTATTGGTCTGTAGTTCTTCAAAGTATTTGCACCTCTTTCTTTAGGCAATAACACCAAAAAACTGCAGTTGACACCATTTGGTATAGAGCAACTCCTCCAACACGACTGGACAGCTCACCAAATCTTCCCGGATAATCTCCCAACATTGCCGGTAAAAGCTGCCTGGAAAACCATCAGGGCCGGGAGCGCTATTAGCTCCTAAATCATAGACTGCTTTTTTGATCTCCACTTCATTGGGCATAACATCCATAGCTGCAGATTCAGACAAAGTTAATTTCTCATGATTAACATTAAATAACTCATCATTAACTTCACCTGACGTTCCGCTGAATTTATTTTTGTAATAGTCGATGGTGTGCATCTTTAATTGCTCATCATCCGTAATAATTACACCATCCTCTGTAATTAATTCAGTAATTGCATTAAATCTTCTCCTCATTCTAATGCTGTTATGAAAGAAATTAGAATTATTGTCGCCCTCGAGCAACCAGCTCATTCTCGATTTCTCTCTAAGCATGGTAACAATGTTGCAACGAGCTTCCTTAACATTCAGCTTAGCTGCATTAAAAGCTTCAGCTTTCACTGAATTAAAAGGATCCGCGTCTGAAATTTGTTGAGCAGTGACCAAAACTTTTGTAGCTCTTCTCAGATTTTCATGAACATCGTCAAACGTGTCCCAATTCCATTTCTTCATAATTTCTTTTAAGATTTTCAGCTTGGTAATGAACACAAAGACATACGTACCTTTCACTCTGGTAGCCCAAGCATCACTCACCATGCGCATAAAGTCCTCATGTTGGTACCACATTTTTTGAACTCTGAATGGAGGCTTTGACATCTTCACAACTTGTTCAGGGAAACCAAACAAAGGAGAGTGGTCTGAGACCTCCCTTGGTAAAGCAATATATTTCCAAGTTGGGTGCTTTTCGAGCCATTCAGCATTCATAACGAATCTGTCAAGCTTTTCTAGCACCCTTTTGTCACCAATCCGTTGATTGAACCAGGTTATCTCAGTGCCTGTGTAAGCAGCCTCAAAAGGCCATTATCCCCTAACCATTTGCCAAAATCTAGCATAGCAGCTACATCAGTTGATTCTTTTTCACAAGCCCTTAGATAACAATTAAAATCTCCTACTACAATCTATGGTTTAAACAAACTACCATGGCATAATTGAGCCCATAATGGTTGTCTAGTGGAAACAAAATGACCAGCATGCACAAAGGATACGTAAGAATCATCAATAGCTACAGTAATCCCTTGTTTAGAGTTGTCTACGACAGTTGGAGTGGATAATTCACACCTCCAAAATACCCAAGTGTCACCCCCCATCTTCTTCATTATGAATTACATCTAAATTGTACTCAGTAAGGTGAAGCTCTTTACGAAATTTATTTGAAAATCTCACCTTAACTTCAGATACACCAATTAGGTCTGGTTTATACTCCTTAACCAGTTGACGGAGTTTAGCTTGAGAGTTTGGTCTTCTCAAGCCTTGTAGATTCCAGTAGAGAATCCGCATTAAATACTATTCTTGGAAGAGCCGTGCTTAGGCGGCTGTAATTCTTTTTCTTTTTCTTGCACTCTAGCTGATCTTCTAACAGCAGCAACAGCTGTTTTTTCAGTAGCAGTCAAAAACTTCTTCTTTTGTTGTCTACTGATCTCATCAAAATCATCATCATCTCTAGCTTCAGATTCACCCGTTGCATTCTCAGAAGCTATAGACGTAATCACTTCCACTGTAGAAGCTCTAGTATCAATAACTGGTTGTGTAACATCAACAGTTAACGACTGCACTAGACTCCCATCAACTACTGAATCGTCAATATGTTGAGTTCCAGAACCCACCTCACCATCAAGAGTTGTATCATCCCCAACATTTGATGTTATAAGAGCTTTTTTGACAAACTTAGAAGAGGCTCTTCCTCTTTCAACTTTCCCCTCTCTTTCAACAGCTTTTCTCGCATCTTCAGCTTGCTTCACTGATTCCCAATCAGCCATTTTATTCATGACAGTTTGAAGAGATTCTGATACTGTATTAGCATCTAGAGCAGCCGTTTGTAATGATACTGGTTCTTCGATTTGTAAGGTGTTACCATCAACATTATCATTTCGTAAACCAACATCAGGGCTTGTAGTAATATTAACCTCACTCACATATTGGACTGGTGTAAAACCATCAGCCACATTGCCCATCTGCTCAGTTTTAACATTATCTGCATGTTTAGAACTATTTTTCTCTGCTTCAGGATCATTGTGATGCTCTGTTTCAATCAGAACCTCATAAGGTACATAAGCCTCCACATCACCTTGTGTAGATGGATCACCATCATAAGCATGTCTTGATTTTGTGCAACCACCATGAGAACCAAGTTTTCTAGCCCAGTCATCCAGAAAACCTAGCTCAACCGATTCTTGTATCTCTGTTCTAGCCCTCTCTGTTAGGACAACAGTATTTTCATCTTCAATGAAATTGGGGTTAGGGTCAAACCACACTCCACTGTCCCATTTCTCCATCACTCTTCCAGTAGTTTTCCACATCTTTCCTTCTGGAGGTTTGCAATAATCGAAGTCGTAAAACATACCATCATCACAAACAATTTTTCCTTTATGCCCTGTTTTCTTCTCGGCTTTCTTGTTTTGCATGATTGGTTCTTTTTCAACCCCCATTCTTTTGAGAAGCACTGGACAATCATCATGTTCATGGCAAAGATTGCAACAATGTTCACAATACAATGGCCTATCCGGTATAACCACCTCTTGAAAAAAATCTCTTCCTTCACCCAGAACAACTGTGACTTTATCTTTCACCTTCAAAGAAAAGTCGACATCGACTAAAACTGATGTAGGTTATCTAAAATCATATTGCAATGTAGGCTTAGCCACTGCAACTGGAGTACCCATCAATTTCCCCAATGTAAGAATCATCTTCTTTGTCCAACACGAAACCCTAAGGTTGGGATATTGGCACCAGACTGTAGCAACATAGTTTTTGACAAGATTGGGGTTGAAGTTCTCATCCCAATCCTGAACCTTCGGAGTTTGGCGGCCAGAAACATCATGAAAAAACTTTCATTGGCCTCCATATTTCACTCTTCTCTTCTGTTCATCAGAGTTTAGTTTGATATAGAAATAGCCCTTAGTCAGAGCAATAATCTCGAACTCATCTTCCCTAAAACCCCATTGTTTCGCAAGGGTTTTCTTTCACATTAACAAAGCTCAGACCTTTGAAGTCTAGCCTCCCTATCAGACTATGTTTCCATATATTCAAACCCTCTTCATAGATTTATGCTCTACGTAACAACCTCCAGAAACATCAGATTTTGCACTCGGCAAAGAGGATATGTCTATATCATCTGCAAGCTTTGCAAAGTTCTTGTTTTTTGTTATCTCTGCCCATGTTTTCTTCACACCTCCTCCCTCTGGTTTAGGGTTTAGATATGTTGATGGACCTTCTGTAGCCATATTAACTCAACATGATGATTATACAATCTTTTTCGTCACTGATTGATTCACATAAGGGATTCAATACAAGATCCGAAAGGCTATATCAACAACCAAGTACGATACTTTAATTATAAATGACAAGTCAAATATAATGCGGAAATAAAGTAAAGTACACACAAGATTTTTGTTAACGAGGAAACTACAAACTCATAGAAAAACCCCGGGACCTAGTCCAGTTTGAATAATCTTAAGATTTAAGCCGCCAACACACCTACTCTCAGACTTCGGACTAGCTGGTGCAGACAATATTACTCTCAGTTTGACTAATACGACTATTAGTCACAAAGATTTCCCCTCAGTATTCCTACGCCTCCAACCACAACAAGGTGGTCACGCACATGTACTCCCCTACGCAAACAAACGTCATTTACTGTCTTACGCAAGAGTTGCCTCACAACCCATCGTGAGTACTATCGCTACCCGACCTCCAATCGGATGATTACAACCTTATGGACAACAACCAAATAGCAGCAGGTCAACTCACTGGATGATATCCTTGGTAACTAACAGATATTTCACCGATGTTGTTTTACACCAAGAGCGAGGAAATTTAAGTTTACTTGGTAATAAACACCTCGAGATATCGATCAAGGTTTCAAAACCAAAACTCCCGAAAGAGAAACCTTGTCGTCCCAGTTGGAATCAAGCAATCAGCTGTAGCAAGTACAACAGAATTTACGACGAAATACTCCTAGAACTTTACTACTCAGTAAAAACGACGAGGTGAACATCCTCATCAAGTATTTCATCTATTTTAGCTCCAACACCCTGTTCAACGATTGGGGAATTAGTGCAATCATGTGCTTTGAAGAATTTTCTACAAAAGGATACTGGGGGTATAGGATCTCCACAATGAACATGTTAATAAGATGTATAAATTGGGAAGACACATGTTCTACATCAAAATTGGATACGTTCAGATCTACATCAATAACAAGAGTGCGCAATCAACTTTTCTGATGTCACTCTATCGACTGCTACCGCCGGCTACCACTGGATTAATCGTTATTTCGTTGGTGCCCCATCACACTCAGCACTATGGATTCAACTTTGAACACCAATGAACGCTTCTTGCTTACTGGAAAGTACGCCACCCAAGCTTGCACCAAAGGCGCTGCTCAGGAAATCAGCTAATTGCAGAACCAATTGCCAAGTGGAGACGATCAGGGAGGAACAAGGACTTAATCACAACAATGAAAGAAGGAGAAAAAGTTCTCTGCTAAAACGGGTAAAACCTCTCCTTTCTTTTTCTTTTCTTGGCTAAGACCTAGCCTAAGTATGTATTCATATATATAATACTGGAAATCCCACTAACCATAGCATTCCCTTCCCTAAAAAAGTCACGGCGCCACAAAAGCTTGTGGCGCCACAAAGGTCGTGGCGCCATGAAACCCATGGTGCCACAAATTGAAAAGGGAGGGGTACCGAAATACGACCAACTTTTCGTTTGGGCTCGTGAGTCTTATGGTTAGGTTTTGACGATCTCAAAAACCAATATCCAAACCTAGATAACCGGAGTTGTGATCTAGGGATCAACTCGACAAAGATGAATCTTTGGAGATAAACTCTACGGTTATGGATAACGTACTTCTTGTGTTTTCTTTTAATTATATGTCAGAGTTTATATAATTGCGGAAAGGAAAAGCACACAAGACACCAGAACGTTTTTTTAACGAGGAAACTGCCTTGCAGAAAAACCTCGGGACCTCGTCCAGATTGAACACCGCCCAGTACAAACTGACTACAAACACTAGCCTACTATAAGACTTCGGTCTGGGATGTAGCAGAGACCAACTCAAGCCCTCCAAGCGAATTGGCTACTGTCGCACTCCTTACGTATCTAGATCCCCCACAGATTGTCACGCACTTGATTCCCCCAGCTGACGTCCTTTACGGGCCTAGGAGTTGCTTTGACCGATGTCAAAGGCTTGTGTCAGCAATACTGGCTTTGCAACCTAATTGTTGACGTATGATGTAACTGTCCTCTATCAGTTTCTCATACACAAGTTGACTTCCTTCGGATTGTTAAATCCAGGTCATACGGAAATCTACTTCACAAATCAGGGCTGACAAGCAAACCGAGTAAGCTATGCCCAATTTGTCTTTACCTCAGTTGTACACGAAGAATCACTGAAGAAACTTGTACAACTAGAGCTAACTAGGTCTTACAACACCGAGTGCAGCCGTGCGTTGCTACCTTTCAACCCTGTGTGTAACGTATCAGTTCTTGAATAGCCGTATAGCAGAAGACTATGGAATAGACAAGAACGTGATCAGGTTACCAAGGTTACAGGTTAATCCGATTTCAACCAAATATGGTCTCAATCTCCTACCTGTGGAATAGCCAGACCAGGACGGCTAGAGTTGTTGGACACTTGGATCCAGGACGGGGCAATCGAACTCCCTCCGATACGACAACCTCCTACAGCCGAAGAGGTGGCAAGTCCAAGGTACTGTCGCTACTCACTCTACCAGGGATTGCTTTAGCCTTAAGAGAATCTTTCAAGCCAAGGTGGAGTCCGGGGAATTGCACCTGGGAAACGAAGGAGTATACCAAGATCCTCTACCAGTTCGAGCATTCACCCTCCCTGAGGAACCGATGAACAAGAGAGTAGAGGAGATAATGTACCATCTATGCGAGACTCTCTGTCTCTCGAAACCACATCAGAAAGACATGTTCATGGCACTCAACATGGTAGTGTCGGGCAAACGCCTACCCTTCAAGGAAGTTGATGAGCAGACAACATCCAAACAGGAGGAGCCAACAGAAGGACAAGGCTGGGGACTCCTCACAACCGCTGGCCTCTCTCATGCTGAATTCCCGAAGACACTCGTAGACCCGGAATGCCCGGTGAACATCATCTCAGTCAAGACCCTTAGAGCCGCTAATATCCCTCGCAGCAGAGTTATCCATTCCCCTGCCGTCATCAAAGGCACTAATGGAGTCGAGGTACGCACCTACGGATGGATCGACCTTCCCGTCGAAATCTCCACGTTCCCGACCGTAGCGGAGTTTCACATTGTTAAGGGAGTCGTCGAGAGCGACATGGTGTTGAGACACCCATGGATCTACAACAATCAAGAGACGCTTCCTCTAGCGTTTATGGAGCAGTTTGCGCAAAATAGCGACGCCACGAAAACAGTAGCCACGTTATCTGCAGAACTCAAGGGAGTCGATGGAGACTCCCTCGACCAGGAAGGTACTTCGTCTACCCCTCTTTTGAATGATAGCCCACACTCCCCAAGTCATTGGGGACTCACCACAGGGAGACCCACTAGAGAGGAAAACCCCGAGAAGCCCGCAGTAGACGTCGGCACAGCTATCAGGATTTTCATCAAAGCTCTTTAGGAATCTGAAATTGTACGTGGTAAGCTATGCAGTGTCAGAATCAGAGGAAAGGGCGAACCGATGCCCTATGTCATACCACCTGAGGTCCTAGAAACTATTTCGGACTTCGAAGAATTTGTGGAACTGGCCAACCTCAAACAAGAGGCGGGGGAGAGCGCAGTTGCATACAGCGAGGAATTCGAAGCGAATTCGGATTTTTGCCTCCGCATCTCTGGTTGTTGCGGTCCTCCTTGGTTCATGTTCTTATTCGGGGTCCCTGGAGCCGAATTAGTGCGTTTTGGATGCGTTACTTCCGTGGCAGGGCCCTTGCTCTTTCCTCCTTCGCTAATGGCGCCCATAGATGGCAGACTGTTATTGTACTGTTTGTTGATTAGCCTTCTATCACAGCGAGTGACACGGGTTTCTTCGCTTCTGAGGGGTTTAGTACTTTCTAGTAGGGCAGGTGCAGTGGAGGCGGATCTCTTCGCAGCTTCATGGAGTTCGGAGAAGGTATGGAAGCGGAGGTTTTCTAATAGGTCTTGGTAGACGGGAATCATTCCGTTGATGCAGAGTTCCACCAGTTGTTGCTCCGTGACGTTCGGATCGTGGCAGTCAAGGGCTTGGATTCTGAATCTCTTGACGTAGTCGTTTGGGTGTTCGCTGGGTCTCTGGAACATTCTGCCGAGGTCGGATAGCGTTATCTGCTCAGACACGAAGAAGTATTTGCGGTAGAACGCGCTCACCATCTCGCCCCATGTGCCAATGATGTTTGGAGCGAGATTATTGTACCAGGTATAGGCTCTTCCAGTGAGGGACTTTGAGAATTCCTTGAGTCTTAGGACGTGGTTGTATTCGTGTTCTCCCAACGACTCCAAAAATCGTGAAATGTGTTCACGTGCATTTCCAGTTCCGTCATACAAGGAGAATGTAGGGGGTAAAAACCCCTCGGTCCACGTGTCTCGCATCCAGGAAGTAAAACCACACCGAGAGAATTATGCAGCGATGATTCGAGCTGATAAAGGAAGAGAAGTCGCACTTGAGCGAAGCAAAGACTCGGAGTAGAAAGGATTCGGACTACGCCAAAAGGACCGAAGTTCGGGAATCAGCCTCGGAGTGTAAACCGCCTTACTCGACAGAAACTGACACCACCACGATTGAGTCTATTGTCTTTATTAGCTGTAAACCACCCAAGCTCGGCCTATATAAGGCGAGCTTGGAAAACGTTGTAGGGGTTGGATTCTTGTTTGGTTGAGCCTAGGTAGCAAGAGAGAGATTAGGTTTGTAATCTCCTCTGGTTCCTTAGGGTTTTATTCATGTAATCTCAGCATTAGCAATAGACAGAAAGCCTTCTATATTGTTTGTTTTACTTAGCTTTTAATTACTGTTCATTGCATCCTCGATGTTGTTCTAACTGTCTTCGGACTCCAAACCACAACTAAATACTGTATGTGCGAGTAGATCTGATGGATGTGGTACCTCGAGTACCTATGCAGATTTTCTACTCGTACAG
>JAJJMA010137829.1:0-11278 GCA_023529015.1 Papaver nudicaule
TGATGAATCATTGAATTCTGAAGAATTTCAGACTCCCCTGTTACTCTGTCAATCGGCGGTAATGATTTGACTGAACTGGAATTTGGGCCTTCTTTTAACAAACTGGGCATACAGAAATTGGCCCTGTTTTCAGAACTTGGACCTGTTTTAAAGTGCCCCTTAACGCACGACTAAAATTGGGAATAACCTGGGTGCCCTTATAAGATGTGTCTGCCCCTTCGTAATCTTGTTTGTGACAATACTTGAGCCTTGTATTCTTCTTGTAAAGACCACCAACTCCATATGACTCCAAAGTGTGAATTGAGTCGTTTTTGCTTCATTTATTATAATATTATTTCAAAATACCTGCAAAATAGAAAATTTTTAAAATAAACAATGTACGAGGCTTAAGTCGACTAAAGTGTATGATTTAGGTACTCTTGAATAGGTGTTTTGCACACCTATCAATGGGTATCTCTAGAGCGAGAGTACCACACGAGAGGACTGATCGAGCCATGTAAATGAAACAAAGGTAAAGCTTGGGATCCATTAATTGGTATGCATAATTTCGTGGGTGTCAGATGTTGTCGAGTAAGTCGGTGATGTTTCCGAGAGGCCTCCGAGAGTACCATCGAGTATCCTTCTTTGCATTTTCCTCTTTCGGGATCTTCTTCCCTTCTTGGCTCTCGTCCTCCGGTCGCATTTCCTAGTGTCTGCCGAGATTCCTTTCACTTGGAGGTTTCAAAAGGTAACTCCTTTCAAATTTTTGCTTCCCATTTGCCGGACTACCAAATTCCCCTGCCGCTGCAACTCCGGCTCCGTCCAGACTTCCGTTCCTCTCCCTTCTTCTTCAATTCCTCCTTTTCATGGTTCCCCTTCTACCATTAACACTCTTACTTCTAAAATTAGGGAGCTAGGACTTAACACTGACCCCTTCGGAATAAAGGTTTTTCATTCTCCGTGTGGTCAGCTGACCCCCGAACTTGTCGAGGAGTACAAGTGTGGTGATGAGAGGCTCCTGGTTACCTCTCATCAGATGCTTTCGGGCTATTTCCACCATTATATCGCCCTGACAATCCCTTGCTTCTAAGCATTATTTGCTCTATGCCCTCGCCTCGAGGTATCATGCAGCTTACCTGCATCTCCATTCGGCTGATCAATCATTGGGTTTCTCGTTCCGAGGATAATTCCATAATCGACTATGTGGTGAAAGACTTTTTTACTGCTTCTCGTTTCTTCGAACACTTCGAGCCCTTCCTCACTTTAGATAACGAGGTGGTCCTTGGGGAGTTTGCTTTAGACCTGTGAAGGGTAAGGGGAATCTCACTCCCGGGTTTCCTGATTATTCTGTAGATGAAGACTGGAGCTCGGAACCAGTGATGTTTACCGGTCCTGTCCTTCGTGGGTGGAAGGATTCAAAGAATTACTTTCTTCGAAAGGATTTGAGTTTGGCCATTGCTTCTCAACTAAGCATCTTTTCACCATTCACTTTTTTGATGAAGAGAAAGAGATGTCTCAAAAGTCTTTGATGAAGCGAAAGGGCGCTTCTTCGAGTACTTCTATCATCCCAAAGCGTGCCCGAGTGGAAGAAGAAACTAAGGATCAGGTAACAAACACTACTCGACCAAAATGTTTCATTTGGAGTATTAATACTTGCCTCTGTTTGATTCCTGGGAGTGAAGTTTCTTCTTATGCAGGGAAAAGCTGTTGAAGTTGGTGGTTTGGGTCTGAATCTTGCGCGTATGAGATATGACTTTGGACCGGTGAGGAAGGTTTCGAGGAAGTTATCAAGGAAGGACAACCATAAAGGTGCTTCCGTGGCGCCTTGCAAAACCAAAGGTGTAAAAGGGGCGAACTCTTCGACTGTTGATACGAGAGTCTGCCCTCTTGCCGAGCAGCCTGTTGTGGAGATGACTGATACTACTAGACCTATAGAGATTCCTTTAAAGATGAATCTGACTGCCTCAGCTTCTTGTAATATCGTGACTACTGCCTCTGCCTCTGTCTTTGATGCTGGTCTTACCATTACAGAACATACTGCCTCTGCCGCCACTCAGGCGTACATTCCGAAGGTGGCTGATACAGCTCCCTCTTTGAAAGCTGCCTCTGATATTCCTTCGCATCCTATTTCGGAACAGGCAATCCCTCTCGCAAACCTGTTGCTTGAAGAGACATTGGAATTTAATGATTTTCCTCGGAGATTTGCCTTGAACCAGCCCATGAGTTCGAGATTTCCCCCTGCTCCTAGTTATGCCGGGAATCACATTCAGTCATATACTGTCGAGAACTTTAAGAAGGTGCTTCTGGAAGGTCATAATTCGCGTGCCTTCGCAGAGGAGGTTTCTTCTCGTCTTAAGTCCCACGTATTGGATCCCTCGCATTATCCTGTCGATCCCGATTTCTGTAAAAAGCTTGGGATGTGCTGAGTGGCGACTGCCTCGGATATAATTTTGATCCTCGAAATCCTCTCTTTTTGTATGAGGAGAGTCTTGCCATGCTTCAAATGGGCGAGCATCTTACCTCGGGCTTACTATCGTATTCCTTCGGGTGTTCTGGCGAGGCTGATTATTATGAAAAAAAAGTTTCTTCGCATGCAGACAGAGTTGGCTGAGGAAAAAAATCGTGTTGCTCAGGAGAAGTACCGATTGGCAGGTATGATTTTTATTCTATTTTTGTTTCTTATTTTCGACCTTTGTTGGGTTCTGAGATTGCTTTGTTAATACTTAAAAAAGGAGAGTTAGAGGAAGAGAAAAAAAGGCTTCGCCAGACTAACTCAACTCCTGATACTCATCCTCGGGTGAGCCATCATCGTATTCCTACGACCCCTAGGCAAGATAAGAGCTATGAGGAAGAAATTAATCAACTGGTGAAGGAAAGAACTACTGCCCGCGATGATCGTGATTATTTTAAGAGAAGAAAAATTGAAGCCGAGAATCAGCTCGCTAAGGAAGAGAAGAAAAGGTCTGAGCTTCAACGGTTGCTGGAGTATAAGAAGAGCCAGAATCAAAAGAATACTCAAGATATGCATCAGTTCCAGTTAGACATTACTCGTTTGTCTAAGGAACGCGACAAGGCTCTTAAGGAACAAGCAATTAAGGCCTCTGGGAAGGTCGTGATTGGAAAATTAGAGGGTGAGATTCGTAGCTTGAAGCCTCAGGTTTCAACTCTAAAGAATGCCAATAAGGAACTGTCGATGATAAACGATGGTTTGCAGAAGGGGCACAACGAGATTAACTCGGATGTTGCGAGTATAAAGTTCATTTCTCTAGGCTGGTGGATGAGTATCGCATTGAGCTTGCCAAACTCGGCTATAACTCCGAGGAAGATATTAGGAAAAAAGTTTTGAAACCGAGATTTTCTAATCCGCAGGAGGTTACTGAGTATATGATTATGAAAGAAAGTAGGCTACTAAGCTCGAAATCTTTTTCCTGACTTTGTTATCCTTTGGACTTATGTGTCTAATGCAACTTGTTTTATTTTCTTTTGCCAGGCATCGAGGCTAGCTTGACGCAGAAGGTATCAAAGGATATATAGAAGAGGGATGAGGCTGCCTATCAACTGGTTGCAGAGTCTGAGTTGAAGTTGGGTTTTGAGAAGAAGGCAGTAGATCTTACTCGAGAATTGGCTGAGGAACGTAAGCTTCGGATTGAGGAAGCAAAAAGGTTTTCTCGGGAGCTAGAAAACGAGCGTCATCGTTGTTCCAAATAAGCAGAGGAGAGTGCTCAAAGATTAACCCTTGAGGGTGATATTCAATTCGTCGCAGGTGCGAAAAGACCTTGCGTGACGTGATTAATGCATGTGTTCTTGCTCAACCACAAATCCGACGTGGCGATGCTGCTGAAAATCTCCTGCTTCATTCTACTTTGACCAGTGCTCTTGCCACCGAGAAAGCTTGCCGTCAGCATGCCCGAGAACTTTACGATCAATTCGGGTAGAGCCTGCCAGCTATGGCGCTATTGGTGCCGAAGACTCTGATGCAGAGCTTCCTGAAGACAAGGACCTGCTACCTCATGAAGTTTTTATGAGGCTTGTATCCAAAGAACTGGAGGCCCGAGCTAAAAAGGACGAAGACTCTGAGGATTCCGAAGAAGATGGTGGAGAGGATAATGTGGAGGACTTTGGTATCTCCAAGGGTGATTTTAAAGGGGGCTGAAGGGGGGTCCCAAGGATGATCCTAGTGGTGCTTTGGGTAGTAATCTCGGATCTAAATCGAATGATTCTAAGGATGGTCCCGGTCGTGTTTCCCCAAAACCTGATAAAGGAGGCTCTGATGCTGATAAAGGTATTGTTTTCAATGCTAATTTCAAGGAGAATAGTTATTTGTTCCGCGAGTTTGCTTTGGATTACAGTGAGGATGAAGATACCGACCTAGAGAGGGTGCCCTCGGATACCAAATACAAAAGACATCATATGGAGGTTATTGAAGAGGATGGGGGTGGGAAGTTTGGCCTAATGAACGAGTTTAAAATGGCTTCTTCTCAATATGCCTTCTCTGATGTATTTCTCGCAATTGTATATTGACAATTCCTTTTTTGTTTAGATTTCCTTCATACTCCATATCTTTCATTCTTTTGCTTTAAAAGTCTTCCGCTTTTACGCCTTTTGGTTTACAAGTACTTGAATGAAATATGTTCTTTTGTTATTTTGTATTATTGACCTGGTAATTTGTGATCGATCACAAAGTATACCTTGTAAATTCTGGGCTTACGGGGTTACTTACAGTGCAACTTCAGGGCTTACTTCGATGTGGATGCAGTAAACCAAGCTAGTGGGGGCTGCGGATCACCCTTCCCAAAGGCTATGAGCTACCCGCCTATCTCAAGCAAAGACTTGTGCTATCGAGACCATAGATACCCATCCTGCGTCAGTATATTAGGTCGGTTACGAAGATAGCTTAATATCTTCCGAGGGAACATGTTAGTGTTCCGAGAACCCATTTGACCTAGGTGGTGCAACTGTAATCCCAGATCACGATAATAAGTTAGCACAATAGGGGAGTGTCGATCATAGCTGGAGCTTAGACATGGTACTGTTCTCCTATCGCGGCCTAGAGTTCGACTCTTCCTTTTCTCGCCTGCCCCCTAAAGGTTGTATTTTAGTGATTCGAAGGGGGTCCCTCGGCTGCGTAACTCGCTTAACATCCTTCGTGAATGTAATCTTATTAGCTGCCTCAGGGTTCCATTCATCTTAAAGGCAGATGTTAATCCCATTTATTGTCCCCGCGACGCCTCAATTAGGAGGTCTCAGTGGTCGCAATGGTAGTGGGTCCATATAACTCTTAGCTTATGCAGCCATGATTCAATGTACCTAAAAAGACGAGGGTACCGAGTACACCACCAATCTTTTGTTTTAGTCCACCTATAAGATCTCTTTCGTTACTGATTGAATCACACAACGGGAATCAATACAAGATATCGAAAGGCTATGTCAACATACAAATACGATACTTTAATTATAAATGACGAATCAAATATAACGCGGAAATAAAGTAAAGTACACACAAGAATTTTGTTAACGAGGAAACTACAAACTCGTAGAAAAACCCCGGGACCTAGTCCAATTTTGAATACTCATAAGAATTAAGCCGCCAACACACCTACTCTCATACTTCGGACTAGCTGGTGCAGACAATATGACCCTTGTTAGGACATTGTCCGGTCAAACCCACTAGCGTTGGTATGTCAAGCTAGTTGTCAGTTTTAGATGTCAAAACTCAATTCTTGATTTAGCCAACTACAATTTAGATTTCGGAATTGGGATATAAACAAAGTAGTAGATGCCTTGAAGACGAAGACTGTGAAGACAAAGAAGACATCAATTATTCTTCATCGACAAAAGGATAGTAGGAGTTATGACTTTATGGAAATTCTTCTATTCTACTTTCTCTATTCTTTCGAAATATAGTCGACTACTTTAGTAGTGATAATAGCGATTGAGATCGTATTCTTGTCCAACGTGGCCTTGTGTCATGACCAGTGTTTGTTCCCACAAATACTGTGAGTACAAGAATGAATGAGATAGATTCGGTGCCATGTGTCCATTACAATGGTTTGCTTGCAAATCGTTAGTTGGATATGGATGAATCTAAAGGAGTACTCTTGAGCAAAGAGTCCATGGATTACAGCTGAGGCCGTATACACGTCTAAGTCCTGGTGAGCCCAGAACTTCCAGCAGAATCCAGATTTGACGAAATCTGACAGGCGCACGGTTCACGAACCGGTTCGCAAACTAGAAACTCGGATTTCTTCTGAGTTCCAAAGTGACTGAACATTTCGCGAACTATGACGCGAACCCAATGTCGGTTACTTTGCTGGTGTCGGATTTAGTGGATATTCTTTCAGAATTTCACTTGGGTCAAACTTTAAACTCCTTTATCTCTTAGGTGGACTTGTATATCACATAAATATCTTTTGTGGTCCATCTAACGATCCTCAATGGGTCAATAAGATAAGATTATCTCTGGTCTGTTGGATTCTATCTTGAAGTGTTTTTGAGCTAACAAAACACTTGGCAGATAAATGATAAAAACAATTCCAATTGAGATTAATCTATATTACTTGGTTATCAAGTTTAGGGTTAACTTGTGGGACAAGTAATTGATTGCTTTATTCCAAAGCAACCTATCTTATTGAATGCTATAAATAGAGGTGTCTATGGAAAAATACCGCAAGCATCAAGCATACGTGAAGGTCCTTAGGGAAGGTAGCGTAAACTCTTTTCACTTCGGTGAACGCTTGTTGTGGTATAGTCATCCTTTATAGGTTGCAACTCCTCTGGGAACTCCCTACGACTATAAAAGACTTCTCATGAGAGTTGGTAAGCACAGGTAGGAGATTGAGACCATCTTTGGTTGAAATCGGATTAACCTGTAACCTTGGTAACCTGATCACGTTCTTGTCTATTCTGTAGTCCGTCTCTTCTGCTATACGGCTATTCAAGAACTGATACGTTACACACAGGGTTGAAAGGTAGCAACACACGGCTGCACTCGGTGTTGTAAGACCTAGTTATCTCAAGTTATACAATTTTCTTAAGTGATTCTTCGTGTATAACTGAGGTAGAGACAAATTGGGCATAGCTTACTCGGTTTGCTTGTCAGCCCCGATTTGTGAAGTAGATTTCCGTATGACCTGGATTTAATCATCCGAAGGAAGTCAACTTGTGTGTGGTAAACTGATAGAGGACAGTTAGACCATACGTCAACAATTAGGTTGCAAAGCCAGTATTGCTGACACAAGCCTTTGACATCGGTCAAAGCAACTCCTAGGCCTGTAAAAGACGTCAGCTGGGGGAATAAAGTGTGTGACGATCTGTGGGGGATCTAGAGAAGTAAGGAGTGCGACAGTAGCCAATTCGCTTGGAGGGCTTGAGTTGGTCTCTGCTACATCCCAGACCGAAGTCTTATAGTAGGCTAGCGTTTGTAGTCAGTTTGTACTGGGCGGTGTTCAATCTGGACGAGGTCCCGAGGTTTTTCTGCAAGGCAGTTTCCTCGTTAAAAAAATCTCTGGTGTCTTGTGTGCTTTTACTTTCCGCATTATATCTCTGATCATATAATTAAAGCACCAAGTAGTACATTATCCAATAACTGTAGAGTTTAACTCCAAAGTCCCAACTTTGTCGAGTTGATCCCGAAGATCACAACTCCAGTTATTAGAGTGTTGATATTGATTTTTGAGATTGTCCAAACTCAAACCATAAGAATCACGAGCCCAAACGAAAAGTTGGTTGTATTTCGATACCCCTCCTATTTCAATTGGTATCAGAGCAGGTGAACACGTTAAAGACGTAACTGGTTGTGTTTATCTTGGTTCGTGAAATAACGTCAAAATGAAGGGATCAGGCTTTGACTACTCAAAGTCATTGGGATTGTCTACTCCAAAGACATCCACTCCACCTGTCTCACAACAGGTTGGAATAAATTCTGGTAAACTCCAAAGTGCAGTAATCCAGAATGATCCTTCATCCAGAAATCTCAAGATTGAACAAACAGAGGAATACATATCCCTGAGAGAAAAATATGTTCAAAGTCTAAGTGATCTCCATGATGCATACAATCGGGAATGCTCACTTTCAGAACTCCTAGAACAACAACTCCAGAAATTGGAAACTGTTGTTCAAGAACTCAGAGAGTCTAAAGAGAAGATTTCTTGCCTAGAAACTGCTCTTACTTTGAGTCAAAATCGTGAAAAACAAGTTGCGGAAAAACACGATTTGGAGATTGAAAACATTCTGATCAGCAAGAGTGTAGAAGATCACTTAGCCAATACTCAAGAAAGATGCAAAACTCTTGAAGAAGAAAATCTGAAACTTATGGACTTGTCCCAAATCCATAGTAAATCAGAAACGACTTCAAGAAGCGATGTGAAAAAACCGTACACTCCACCTATCACATATGCATCAGAAAGAGTCATTGTATCTGCTAAAGTCACTAATAAAAAGAAGGCAAAACCTTCAGTCACCACGAATGTAGTGACTACATTATCTGATTCTTCGGGTAGTGATAGTGATAAGCAGAATGGTGGTAAAAGATATGAAAATACATGTCGATTCTGTAAAAAGAAAGGACACCACCAAAGAAACTGTAATAGTCAGAAGAAGGAAAAGCAGATTGATCAACTGCAACACACGTTAAACCTTGTGTTAAAAAAACGTGTCTGAACTCTGCAGGCCTAATCCTCGGGTGATCCCTGGAAATAAGGTTTACAAGAGATCATCTTCACCCGTGAAAAATGACAGAACTATTACTGAGAAACAGAGACATAATGATCAATCGTGGGATAAGAGAACCTCTTTGGTCTCACATAGCAAGTCTCCTAACAAGACAACCACTTCTTTAAGAAACCAATCTGATCCCAATCGATTGGTCACTCAAGAGGAGTTACACAAGGCGTTGTCTGATATTGCTAGGCAATATCACTCCCAAAAGAAGAAATCTAGAAGTCCCTCCCACACTGAGTCACATCATGACAACAGTGATTTCTATGATAATTCCAAGGGAACGTCATCCAAGTTTAGACGATAGCAAAAAACTGATGAGTCTCCAGGAACTCACCAAGACACTAAATTCTAGTGTCAATCAAGCTTCCTTATTTGTGTACTGGAAATAAGGAACGCTTTATCACAGGATTAACATCCTGAATTATACAGTACCCCTTGGAAAAAATAAAACTTTATTGCCATTGAGAAAAACTATTGAGAAACGTATAAACACTGTGTCTCTAGTGGACCTATCAGATTGCGGACCAGTTCGCGAACCTTGTGAAAGTGTTTTATGTACGTAAAACTCGGGAAAGAAACACGTATTAACCAGCTGGCATCATTCTCTCTTTACGAAAACTAAAACTCTGTTTTCGAAGTTTACTCAAATTCTAGAATGTAAATCCAATGGAACTCTGGGTATGCATTATTTGAGTTAATCCTTCCTGGTATTTTCTTATAAATACCCAAACACCTGATAGATTATATCATTCAAGTGTTTTCTTGCTCACCTACTCTAACCATGAGAAAGGATAGCATGACTGGAAGTAAGAAGAAGAGAATTCTGGTTAATGAAGACCTTACCCCTCCTTTTAAGATCAAAGGAAGAGATGCTAAGGTTTCTTGCTACTTTGCCTACTACTATCAAGACTTTGAAGAAGCTGATATGTATAATGGTGATGTCTTATATGATATCATCAAGTGGTGCAGAGAAATCTTTCCTCAACATAAGAAAAACATGAAAGACTGTGATTTGCTTGGTCTCCAGATGGAAGGAGTGTTGATTGAGATTATGCTCATGAAAGCACAATTAAGAGAACTTGTCAATAGCAAAAAGATTGTTTTCAATGATGCAAAGGAAACAGGAGACAAGTCTTCCATGAACAAATATGCTTAAGTCAGTTTTTCATTGTTATCTTAGAGTTGTTTTCTAGTAGATCAGATTAGTTGGTTCCTTGTGAGAACTTGTTCTTACTTTTGCCTAAGGAATATAAACTAAATCTGTTTAGTAGTTTGCCTTTCATGCTTTTTAGAGTTTTTCAAGCATGTACTACTTTATTTCATTAATAAAAGTTCTTTCTAGATGTTATTAATGATGTTTGCAATACTTGATTTGTCTACCTCAATCTTATTGCAAAACATAGCTTTTTCGATTGCTTCGGTAGTGACGTAAAGCTGTGTCTATTTACAAAAGTTATGCTTTTTCTCACGATTAAGAAACTTTTGATTATATGATTTTTAGGGTTTTCACAAACTCGGAATCATATAACTCTTTTTCCGAAAAAAGTGGCTAAGGAAAAGAGATTATTAACAAAGCAAAACTGGATAACATTTAATTGTTCTTGTCCATATTAGTCTTTGTCAGTTGTTCTTTATTGTTAATCGGTCATTCAATTTCTTTGAGGAGGAAAAACCTCCAGTTCCTTTTTAGGGGAACATTACAAGAGTAACAGCTATATATAGACCCACCCTAACAGCCTAAGGCGGGCCTAATAACTAAAACTCTATACAGACTAGAGATTAAATTTGTTCTACTATCTGTGTACAACTCTGGGGACATTAAAACTAAAATAAATTACACAAATTGATCATATATGAATCCAAATACCATATGAAACCGTAGGTTTATTAATAGTTAGTTCAGCTGGAACCCGGATTCGATCGTCGCCCGCCATAGCTCCCATCGAGTGCCCAGCTGAAGCCTCAAAATTCCACGGAACAGAAGTCCCATTCATATGCCCACCATTTTGCCAATACGGCCTAGTTGTGGTTCTCTTAGCCATAGAAAGTACAAGCCCAGAACTTTCGCATGTAGTGTTATGTAGCCCAGCTAAAGGCCCGTTAAAAACCAAACCCAATATAATTAAACCCGTACACAGACAAGGTTTCATACCTTCAACAACATTCATGGCAGTAAGATCATCTAGATCTTCATGATCTAAACTTGGCAAAATTTGATATTGAGCAGCATAAACTCCACTTATGTTACTAGAACAGTCAACAGCAGAGCAATGGATATTTACTGGCTTAAGAATATCCCCAGTAAACTCATGTTCTTGATCCACCAGTAAGAAAGTCCCACCGCGATCATTCTGTTCTTGATCAGAAACAGCCAACATAGTAAGTCTCTTAACCCATCGTGTAACATCAGTAGTTGCACAATGTCTCAGAAAACGAATATCATGATAACGCAAAATCCTCACTGAAACAATATCAGCAGTCTTTTTTTTTTTTTTTCCTCGGCCAATATCAGCAGTCTTTATCTCTTCATGATCGAAAATTATATCATAATCATCCCTGAAATTATAGAGACAATAACCGG
>JAJJMA010137853.1:261-15431 GCA_023529015.1 Papaver nudicaule
TCTTGCGCCATGTGTTGGTGAGGACCTTAATCTTGCGCCATGTGTTGGTGAGGACCTTAATCTTGCGCCATGTGTTACCTTCCTATCATGATTTAAGGCGGTTCCCACTCTTATTTGTGTTCACACCTGGTGGGGTCCTCATACCTCCCTTATCAGTACGGCCTTCTTCTCTTCTGAGACCTCTGGTGCTCACACTCTCTTGTGAGACCTTTGGTTCTCACTCATCTGGTACTCACTCGTCTGGTACTTACTCATCTGGTACTCACTCATCTGGTACTTACTCATCTGGTACTCACTCATCCTTCTGAGATCTCTGTTCTCTCACTCTTCTGTGAGATCATTGTTCTCTCACTCTTCTGTGAGATCATCGTTCTCTCACTCTTCTGTGAGATCATTGTTCTCTCACTCTTCTGTGTGCTTACACGTGGGTGGTGGATATTTTGCACCAACACCACCGACTCAATACACCTTCCAAGAAGTCACATCAGCACCTTATAGGGATACATAAGGCTAGGGGCACGCGTCAGTACATGGCTGGATCAGACAACGGTATAAAGCAGTTTAACAGATAAGAATTAGGACATCGAGAACATCAAGGGATTCACATAACGAAGATATATATCAACTGAGAGGTGTCAACACAGGATTGCACTATATGGGCGGTGTGCAGAAACCAGCTGTCGCAAAAGACCATCAAAGCAACAGAAGAAACGAAGGATAGCAAAGAGGAATCACTTCACCTAATTTCTATAAATACTCCTTCTCACCAATTGAGTGGGGGTCGACGAAACCACAAGGGGAGATACTATAGTCAAAATACCTTCTGGAATCAGAAGAATATATTAAAAAGTATCACTCCCAAGCTGTATGGAATCGAGATAGATAACCACCAAAAGGATTTGCATTACTATGATATGATTTGTATAATGAATATGATTTAATGATATGGAGATGAAACACTTCGTTGTGGATCCACCTTGTTTAGTTTGCTTTTAGCATTATCCACTGTCTTAGAGTTTCTGATGAGTCCTTAAGATCTTTGTTCCACTCATTGGGTACGAACGGGGACAAGGATTCTAGGTAATACTTAGCCGATAATCGTCGTTAATCTTAAAACTTTATGTGTGTTTGATATGGGAAAATTAGTATCAACAGTTTGGCGCTAGAAACAGGGACCAGTGTCCTTGGAAAATTTCAGCAGCATAGTTTTCAATAATCGTTTTGATTCTGCTCATTTTCACTCGGTATTCTTTACAAAGATTTTTCAGTAACTCAAATGGTTTTTTAAGGGTTAAAACTAGAGAATTTGCGTTGAAAAATTAAGTGTAAAATAACAAATAGTCATCTTAGCATTACATATACAAAAACGAATTTTCTACTAAGAAAGATCTTTGTAATCTTTAGTATTTTCCAACGAGCATTCCACTCATCTTTCGCCTTTGTATTCTGTGGAAAAACAAAACAGAGGTCGCGGCACAAAACTCAGATCTGAGCCAAAACGATGCCCATACGCTGATAACACCAGAATCAATCTAAACGATCTTTACCCGAAGAACGCTTATGAGATCGAGGTTTATAGCAAACGAAGATATTGGCCAAAGCCAAATCTCCACTGCATAAGTCCCACCCTTTGTGGATTTGACGGTCATACAACATACGACCATATGAACGTTTGGGGAACACCTACATCGGCAAACCCAATAATACCGGGTTCCAAAACACGTTTTAACTAGATCTCAGGGCGCGAAAAATATGTCACTAACAACAACCACGTACAAAGCTACGAGGTAATTTTCTCTCTTACACATTTCAGGTGGGGAAGAACGTTGCAAGCTCCAAAAGACGATAAAGCAGGACAAAAACTAGAAGACTGGCGAGCCGACACTTTGGAGACTAGCCAGGATTCCCTCGGAGCACGAGGATAGTGAAGCAACTGCGGAAAACACCAGAGCGGCACCATACCACATTTGGGTGTAAACTGCGCTGAGGATGATTAAGGGTGTGAAAGAAGTAACCCGAGAACAACCGAGGCAGATAAGTAAAGACGGAGAAATAAGCATGACCAATGCTAATTAAAGAATCATATGTCAACTATCAACTTTGGCTTTGAAGCGACAGAACCAAGAAAGCATCCTGAATATATTAAACTACGAAGGCGGGGACACGGACGAAGATAACGAAGAAAGCCCACGGTTTGCCATTCTCATATGAGGCTTGATGGCGTCGAAGGAGGTTCAAAAGGAAGAACTGCGGACCGAGGAGATGGAGACACGATGTTACAAGGACGACCTAAAACGAGCTACTCTACTAACAATGGAACTAAGAACTAACACGCGCACTCAGGATAATCCAAAGGAAGGACAGCGAAAAAGACCACGAAGGCGAAACTTCCCAGACGACAAATAACGAAGAGTGCCAAGCCAGAACAAAAAAGCTTGTTGCGGAAAGTCATCAATTAGAGAAGAGACTCAGGCAGAGGACAACTCCGTCAGACAGCAGAAGCATGGGAAAATATCAAGAGATACTATATTCAGATTAATTCTACAACCATCAGAGATATTGAGGAGGGAAGAAGGTAGGAAGGATTTCATTTACCCGACCACCAGGGGAAAACAGAGAAAAAAAACAAGCAACCACAAAGACTACTGCGAATATCACCAAACACGGGGGCACACCACCGATAATTGCAAACACCTTCGGAATACGATAGAAAGATACATAGGTCGAGGAGAATTCGACCAGTACATCCCATCCGCATCAAAGCCCGAAGAACAACAAAAAAACGACAACAACTCCCAAGAAAGTAGCAAAAGCGAAGTTTACTTATCTAAACCAAGAAGCGAAGAAGCAAGGGAGGGTCGGCAGGTACAGGTGAACCACGAGCCCTTAATCATCACCCTGCCTATCCACGGGATGAACACCACGAAGGTGCTAGTTAACGAAGGAATCACCTATAATATTCTATTCTACAAGTGTTTCCTACAGATGGGGTTTCGAGAGGAACAATTAGAGTACCCAACAACAATCATCCACGATTCATGTGGAACAATCACGCCACCTAAGGGCGAAATCATATTACAAGTGGACATAGGTCCAGTGACAACCTTCACAAAATTTTGCATTGTCAGAACAACATCGCCATATCAAGCGGTATTGGGGAAAAAATGGATTCAGGAGTTGGGGGGAGAAGTCTCACCATGTCATCAACAACTAAGGTTCCCCACAGTATACGGAGAAATGGAAATACGAGGAGACCGGAGTAGCATTTGAAATATTAAGAACACAGCAAAAAACAAGATGACCGAAGAAGAAAACCAAGTTCAAAAAAATAAATAAAAAAATAACATCAATTTCCCCTATTCCTACGTCTGCCACGGAGTCGGGCAGCCACAGTACCACGGTCTTCATCAAGACCATCAAGCATTTCCAAATCAATTATCAGAGCATTAGCAGGAACAGCCGGAGCATGACCAGCAACATTCACCACAGGAGCACCAACCGGCGGAGCAGGACCAGCAACATTTACCACAGTATCATCAACCGGCAGAATAGGAGCAAAGTTGGCAGCAGTCTGATCAGCATCATTGAACTCCTCCTTTATTTCAACCTTCACAGGTACCTCATCATCAGAAGAAACAAGATTCTCTCCCAGCATCAATAAGATTTCCTCACTATGACGGCGAAAAAACGATATTGTCTCAACCATGCGGCAATCATAAGGAGGACCACCGTCTTCTATCATTCTTCTTTCTCTCCTTCTTTCATCACTTTTTATGAGGTGGTTGAAGAGACGAAACACCTTGTCCGGGTTACTTTCCTTTCTAGAAGAACCACCACCTACAAGATTAGCCTCCCTATCCATTATCATTCGAACCTGTTCTCTTCTGCTATTTCTTTCATAAACCATGGGCGCTTTTCCCATGTCCGCCATTTCTTTAGATTTTTTTTATTTTTATTTTAGTTAGACGGAAAACGTCAGGAGACAATCGGAGAAGACTAGTCTTTCATAGAAGAGCTCCTGTTTCCATCCAACTACTTGCTTGAAATACTGCAGACGATACCATCTAGGAAATAAGATAACCACATTAGGGTTTTTTTGATTCTCGCACCCATTAAAACATCTCCCATTACCCGATAAAGCAGTTACACACTTTTCAAATTCTTCACACTACTGTTCACTTTCACGAAAAATAACCGCCCACCACCATCGTACACCACATAATAAGCATTTAATGATTCACCAGCCAGTTAGCTTATAACACTTATCAGAAGAAGACGCAGTTACATCCAACGAACGAGGCACCAAAGAAGAAGCAATTACATCGAAGGAACGAAGCACCGAAGAAGACGCAGTTACATCCAACGAACAAAGCACCGAAGAAGAGGCAGTCACATCCAAAGGAGAAACACCAAAGAAAATCTAGCAACAACTAAGGGATGAGGCACCACCGAAGATATAGCTACAACAAAATAATTAACCAATAAAGGAGGCTTGGGTGCAACCAAGAGACAATACACCAATGAAGGAGCGCAGAAAAAAGTCGGTAAGGAAGATGCTGACAAAAATAAGAAAAGGGAAACAACGCTTAGGGAATCGCGACCAAGCAAGGGGCAACAAATCTACCAGTACAACAGATGTGACCAAGGGAATGATCCGAGAAGAAACGCAAATCAATTACAAGGAAGCTTCCGAAGACAGTATAAGATACTTGAAGGACTGCACTATCTTACCGCAACGAGCATACAGAAGAGAGTAGATGTCGACATTCACGGCAGCGCAGGGTTCCACTAACAAGGGAAGACCTTTGCCTATAGGTAGCTCCAGCAGGTCGCTCCCAAAAGGCAAAGAGGGGCAAACACTATAGTTACATCACCACTAAAGGATTCTAGAACCGAACTTGGTTCACACCGAAGGAGCGAAAACCCGAGCGACACAAAAGAAAGTAACAACTACCGCTTAGCAACAAAGAAGACATGAAGGTAACCAAGACCTTCTCAGCAAAGGAAGATAATCATCATAGAAACTTAGAAGCCTCACGCTTACCAAGGGAGGATGATATGACAACCAGACAACAAGTAAAGTGGAATTGGAAAAATTATTTCAAAAAGTAACAGCGATGTAAGTGCAATGATACGATTGCCAGCAGCCTAAGCGCAACAGAAAAATTGCCATGACAGGAGCATACTTGCTGATCACAAGTCATCTCTAGGATCCTCATTAATATGTATGAGGCGATGCGTAAGAATCCCAATGATAGAGATAACTCGAACGTCGCCCCTAGCGGGAGAATCCTTCTCCCGGGTTAATGTCCTAAATCATCCCCTGGCCAAGGATGGTTGAAAGATAATGCTTAACCCAAGAAGGTTGAAATGCCTGAAAAAGAAGATACTAAGGGGAAGATCTCATGATCAACGTTACTGATATAAAGGCAGTAGACAAACCTACTGATATAGACACTAAGGGGAAGATCTCATGATCAACAAGGTTACTGATACAAAGGCAGTAGACGAACCTACTGATATAAACACTAAGGGGAAGATCTCATGATCAACAAGGTTACTGATACAAAGGCAGTAGACGAACCTACTGATATGATCAACCTAATGAATATGATTTACTGATACAAAGACATTTATAATGAATATGATTTAATGATATGGAGATGAAACACTTCGTTGTGGATCCACCTTGTTTAGTTTGCTTTTAGCATTATCCACTGTCTTAGAGTTTCTGATGAGTCCTTAAGATCGTTGTTCCATTTATTGGGTACGAACGGGGACGAGGATTCTAGGTAATACTTAGCCGATAATCGTCGTTAATCTTAAAACTTTATGTGTGTTTGATATGGGAAAATTAGTATCAACAATAACTTTGAAGGATACCAATGCAGACTAACTCATTGCGAAAGCATATAGCAGTGGTAAACATGTTCTTTATTTGCTTTAATTTATCACGTCTAAGGGTAAGTATAAAGGTATACAACTGGTTCCTCACGGGATGACTGATTGCAGAATCATCATGCATGGATTGATATAAAGGCATAAATGTTAAGACAAACCAAAGATATATTGCTAAACTGGTATAAACATGACTCATAATGCATAAGCCAGCTATATCCAAATGATAATAAAGATCTTCTCCACTCTTTGAATGAGTATCATTGAAGAGATATAAGTTACTTTTGAGTGAATAATCGGACTTACAAGTATGTGTTAATAGCTTTTCTTACTCCTAAACTAGGATGAGTTCATAATAAGACACTCTCTCTCTCCTATCCTAGCTCTGGGCTGATTTTTGTCGACCCCTTTCTCAGTGAGAGGGGTCATGTATTTATAGAACTCTTGCATAATTCACTGTTCTTCCTGTTAATCCCGTGCGTAATGGATTGGTGCGGTTTGATATGTACGCGGTTCTCGACCATCTCCGCACGGCCTAGTGGATTGCGTTTGTTCTTGAAATAATACTTGGTTGTGGATCTGCCACGCCTGCTCTGCGCATAGATCCGTTGGCATTTAATGCTGCTGCCACTTCTCAACCACCTCTGAACGGTCCAATCACGTCCAGCTGTGTCTGACCACATCTCAACCGTTAATTTCAAATCAT
Source organism: Papaver nudicaule (assembly GCA_023529015.1). Lineage (NCBI taxonomy): Eukaryota > Viridiplantae > Streptophyta > Magnoliopsida > Ranunculales > Papaveraceae > Papaver > Papaver nudicaule. Next base: position 6,866 of record JAJJMA010137853.1, read on the forward strand.
CTCGAGATCTCATAAAGCAGCTTTTGATTCCTTCACGGTGCATCTCGTGGCATCGTGCTATGTTGCTATCGTCTTGAGATCTTGTTTGGTGACAAATGTGTTATTACAATAGCTACTAGTTAGCATTCTAGTTATATATGGGGAGAGAAATTGAAGAGCCGGAAAAGACCACGCTTTTATCTAATCTAGAAGACAAATATGGTGCCATAAGACTAAGCCTAACCGCCTTTCCCCATAGCGGCGGAGGCGAACTGTCAGTCCACCTAGCCTGGCAATTCTTTGCCATGGTGCGGGGCGTAGGAAAGAAAAGAAAAAGTTAAACGGGGGCATGGACTATCAAGGGAGTACTAATATGCAACATCATTTATCCAAAAATCTATACTAGAAGAGGATTAGGTTTTGAAATGATCGGGCATATGCGCGGTTGAAACTCTCCCAAATTCGAACTCAAGGGTCCACATTTAGATTTCGAAGAGATCTTTCATTTCCTGGTTTGAGTTTCCTCGAATTGTCAATTCTGTTATTCAAGGGAACTCAAACTCAATCCAACCCGAAATTCCAATTCCCAATCAATGGCAACAGCTTCGTTATTACTAGAAGCAACTTCATTTCTAGTAAGAGGAGAATCATCAAAATCATCTCTAAATTGGAATCCATTACTTAAAAAGACTTTCCCAACCACACAAATTCATTTCCAACCAATTAGAAGAAACAGGAATTTGTTTCTCAAGAGATCTGAAATCAACAATTTCAAGGTGAAATGTTTATTGAACTCAGGGGAAAAGGAAGAGGAAAAAGAAAGGAAAGGAAATTCAATTGATGGATTTATACAAGTAATTTCAAAAGCCTTTAAGAAAGTAATTCAAAAACCTGCTATTGCTGCTGTAATATTGGGGCTGTTGCTTACATATGATCCACATTCAGCTTTGGCTGCTTCAGGTGGTAGAGTCGGTGGTAGAGCTTTTTCTTCACATTCTTCGTCATCTTCTTCTTCGTCGCGTAGTTATTCACCGTCTACGTCTTCGCGGGGCTTTGCTTACTCAGTGCCGTATTCATCTCCTTCATTGCTTGGATTTGGTGGTGGTGGACTTTATGTTGCCCCAGCTTTTGGATTTGGTGCAGGTTCTGGTTTCTTTTTGATATTGGCGGGTTTCGCTGCATTCGTTTTGGTTTCTGGTTTTCTTTCTGATCAATCAGATGGAAGTGTTTTAACTGATACACAGAAAACCACTGTTATCAAGCTTCAGGTATAACGACTCTTATATTGAGCTTTATTTTTCAATACATTATTATGAATGGTCTTTGTTTTACATGAAGTTTGAGTAGTTTTTCGTGTATAAATTATATCTTCATTATTTAGGTTGGATTGCTGGGTATGGCGAGGTCACTTCAAATGGATCTTGATAAGATTGCTGAAGTTGCGGATACATCGACTCCCTCAGGGTTGAGTTATATTTTGCAAGGTGAAGATCAATTCAATGTTTTGTGTTGTTTATGTTTGTGATTTGACACTTGAAAACATATGGTAGTTTTGATCTGTTCATACTATGTTGCATGTATGCACAGTTCTGTAGCTCTAGTTGTTTATAAAGGAATTATTGATGACGGTTGTCTTCAACAGAAATGTTCAATAGTCTGTTTTAGAAAAACAGTTGTTTGGTTATTAGCTTTCCGTATGACTAACGCATATGAATAAAATCATTGGAGGGTGAATCATTAGACAACCGAGAGATCAGATTTGCTTTCACAAAGCTGGTTTGGAGTAAGAGAATACTTTTACCTAGACAAATAGAAAGAGTGCGCGTTTCAGGTAGAAATCAAATTTAAAATTTTATTTACATGATTGAGTTACACAAGTTGATCAGAGGGGTGGCAAGATGTGCAAAATCAATAATTCATTAGTTTGGCAAGGAAGATTTTATTTACGGGCCTTGACGTAATTGCATGTTTACAATTTGCTTGACTTAATTGCATGTTCACGATTTGCTAAATATGTACTTAAGCAAAATGGTTGAGTCAGTTCTGTTTTCTATTCGATTAAATTTGCTTATGCACGCACCTTCTTTTCCTTTCCTTCTGAATGCAGAGTCCACACTAGCTATGCTTCGGCATCCTGAGTTTTGCATCTCTGGTTACTCATCTGTAAGTTAAATTCTGTTCAAAGGCTATTTCTTAAACTGTGTGATTGCCTCAAGCAGTTTAGCTGTAAACCTCCTGGTTATTGCATCTTTGCTTCCTCATTTATAAGTTAAATGATATTGTAAAGGTTCTTTCTTGAACAGTGTGATCAACTATTTGCGTAAGCAGTTTTATATTTGACACTATGACTTCTTTAAACATATACCCGATGCTAAATTGGAATTTAAATATATCCGTCAAATAACGTCGTAATATATTCAAGAATTGTTAAGAGTTAGTGTTCTCTTTGCTTAAATGGATCATATAGTGTCCATTACTTTCTCTTTACCCAAGAAATGATCTGTGGAATTAATTCTTGTGAGAAAGTTAATTTAGGTCTAACGCTAATCTTCTTGACCTCTTTTCATACATTTATTTGGAATTTATTCACCTATACTTCTGTCCATGTAACTTCAATTTGAATGGTCCTTTATAGGTGGATGTTAAGCGAGGTATAGAGGATGGAGAGAAACGCTTCAATCAACTTTCTATAGAAGAGCGAGGAAAGTTTGACGAAGAAACACTTGTCAATGTAAACAACATCAAGAGGCAAAGCACCACAAGCAAGAGAGCCAGTGGGTTCAGTAATGAGTACATAGTGGTAAGGATTTGGCAGTTTGTTTTATGTACGTTCAATGGCGTTTCTGACTAGTAAAGTTATTGATCAGCAATTACAGTTCCTCTTTAGTTTTCTCTGATTCCGACTAGGCCTACGCTGCATAATTTCAACACTTCCAATTTCAGATAACCATCCTTGTGGCGGCTGAGGGCGTGCACAAACTACCTGCCGTCAATGGCAGTGCAAACTTGAAGGAGGCATTGCAGAAGCTTGGTTCCATCCCCGCCAGCAAAATTATGGTAAGAAGAGTTTGTTCATGTGTCATTTGATAGGAATATAGTATAAAGGTGACTGAAACATGTTCAGTTATTTTTTTGTTTATATTTTTAATAGGTGCCAGTTATCAAATCTATCAACTCATTATATCTATGCAGGCGGTTGAGGTGTTATGGACTCCTCAAAATGAAAATGACACGCTGACAGAACGCGAGTTGCTTGAAGATTACCCACTCTTGAGGCCTCTGTAAGCAGGAAACGTCTTTTAAAGAATGCTTTAGTTTTCAAGGAATGAGCTCGGAGGTTGGCCAACTGTTTGTCTGTAATAGATATATTAAAATATATAGCAAAATATTGTACATATTACGCGCACATTAGCTGCAAACTGCTCCACTTTTTGCACTGGTATATGGATTGCTTACAGAGACTTTGAGGATTTTTGGTCCTGTGAGTAGTTGTTCCGTCTTTGCTTCAGGAATCAGTTTCATTAACACTATTTTTTTATGGTGAAGATTTTTTATCGCCATAGGACGCTAGGAGGGATCTTTCTTCAAAACTCCAGGGTTTATTCTCTTCGAATCCTCTTTCCACTCCATTCCCCCCCACTGTTGCTTCCTTTCGGTTCTCCTTCTTGTTTCCCTCCCGTTTCCTCTTCTCCTTTTTCTTTCAACCCATTTCCCCTTTCTTTGTGGTTCATTTTGATGAACTCGTAAACGATGTCTCTCTTTTAACTTCTTCAAAATTTTCCAACATCTGCCTGATAGGCCGCGGAAACCCACTGGCTATATCACTGTATCACCGTCTCTAACTTTGGTTCTGGTGCCCGAGTACTATAGTGCTCTGGTGCAATTATAATACTGTTGGGAATAAAAATCGAACTGAAATGGGAAAATTTGCGACGGAAGGAATATTTAGGGTTTAACGTTTATTTACTGTGATGCTTTCGTGTCTAGTCCTTTATTAATAGAGGCTAAATCTCCTGTTTACACACATTGATGAGAAATTCTCCTTCTTTCTCTTCTCTATTTTCCGTCTCTTTATATTCCATACTACGTTTACACACATGGAGAAATTCTCCTTCTCTCTATTTTCTATCTCTATATTTCATACTACGTTATCAGCATGTAGCTCTGATCACTAAGCAGTTTTATTATGATTTTTTCTTTCTTTCTTTCTTTTGTTTTTCATAACATGTGTCATTGATCTTTTTTTTTTTTTTTTTTTTTAAACACTAAATCCTAATTTTTTCTAATTAGGTTTAATCTTTTTGTTTACATCTAAATTAATGTTAAATTTGAAGTTCTCTCATGACCAAAGTTTTCATGCTAAAAATAAAAACAAAAACCCTGAGATTAGATAAATCGGTCTGACTTGGAGCTCTGCAAATCGGCCTTACTTCTTCTCCGACTCAGTCATGGCATCTTTCGCTTGCAAAGGATATCAAGAGTTGTAGATCTCCTAAATCAAATGTGCATGCACTCCATTCTGTTTCCTTCTCATCTTTCTGCAGTTATTTTTGCTGTTTGCTTCGATTTGGCACAAGTTCATCCACTCAAACTCCGGTTTCACTTCTTCTTCTTTTTCTATTTTATTCTTGTTTTTAGTCCTCCTTCTGTCTTCCTTATTTTTCTTCCACCTCGAGCACACTAAATCTGCAGTTTGTCTTGAAAGAATCGGTTGGCAGTTAGCGGTTTGTTTTAGTTTGTTTCCCAGAGCTCTTGTTTTTCTTTTGCACTTAAGATTGCTTGTCTTCATCCTTGCGTATAGGGTTTGCTCTTGATTTGCTTTTGTGAATTCCCCCATTGTTCTCTCTAAATCTTCGGTTGCATGCAGCTTTTACGTGAGAATCCTCCTAAGTTGAGGTCTCCCAACGTTGCTTTCCAACCATACCATAACCAACCATTAATCCAACACCCCAATTGTACGAGTAGAAAATCTGCATAAGTATATAAGGTACTACAGCCATCAGATCTACTCATACATACAATTATTAAACATGATTCCGTGGTACGAAGATCATAAGAACAATACCGAAGATACATAAATAACAATAATCAAAGACTAAATGTGTGAAGATTTGTATTTATTTCAATGTTGTAACTACATGGATTATAACCCTAAGGAACCAGAGCAGATACAGACCTAATCCCACTCTTGCCGCTTAGGTTCTACCCAAAAAGAATCCAACCCTTACAAAGTTTTCCAAGCTCGCCTTATATAGGCCGAGCTTGGGTGGTTTACAGCTAATAAGACAAGAGACTCAATCGTGGGGGTGTCAGTCCTTGTCGAGTAAGGCGGTTCTTCGGTGGTGCTCCGAAGATGGCTCTGGGGCTTCGGTCTCGTTCCTCTTCGGTTCATGGTTCAGAATCCCTTCCTTCTGAGTCTTCACTCGTCGTGTTTGGTCTCGTTCCTCTTCGGTTCGGTCTGAGGCCTCGCCGCTGGTTCTTCTGGAGTGGTTAGGCTTCCCGGATGTACGACGCGTGTCCCGAGGGGTTTTACCCTCCACAGTTTGCCTCTTTCCTTTCCTTGTATCGAAGATGCGAGGAGAGGAAATTTCTCTTTCATCCACCTCCTTCTTATCAAGTATCTCCACTACTTGCCAGGCGCGAGTTTTTCGACACGTTCTTCCTAAGATCGAGGGTTTCGCGGCTTTTTACCTTCTGACTGGTAGTGTCGGTTTCTCTTTCACTATTTAAGTTTCGGTTCTCCCTCTAAAAATTCCTTAGTCCTTTCGTATTCACCTTTCTTGGCGCCGGCGTTTTCTTTCCGTGAAGCCTCTTCGATTTGTAACTTTATATCAGGTGTTCTATCCGTCCTTTTCTCCATGACCCATTGTTTTAATCTTCCTTTTCTTTTGTAAAGTTGATTTCTTTTGAACATTCCCCTCCTTCCTTTTCCCTGCTCTGAATTGCCTCTGCTACTTCCGTCCGCCGGCGATATTACCTTTTCCTTTCTGCGTCTTCTTTTTCCATGTCGTCTTTTTCTATGGTTGAAGCCCTTTCTTTAAGGATGAATGGTAAGGATTTTGATGGAAGGGGCTTTCAGATTGAGTCCGTTAATTCTCCCAGATTGACTCCAGAACTGGTCGAAGAATATCAATGCAGCGAGGACAAACTTTTGGTGACATTTCATCAAATGTCTGCAGGGTTGCTTCTTCCCCTTTACAAGTATTTAAATCCTTTGTTTCTTCAGATCCTTTGTTCTCTTCCTAAGCCTCGAGGAGTGATGCAACTCACTTGCAGCTCTATTTACCTTATCAATCAGTGGGTTCTTAAATCTGAAAATAATTCCCCTGCCGGATCCACGGCGAGGTTCTACTTTACTGCCGAGAATTTCTTTAAACACTACGAGCCCTTTTTAACCCTAGACAATGAGTTAGCTCCTTGGGGGGTTAGCTTTCGGACTGTGGAAGGCAGCGAAAATATCATCCCCGAATCCCTGAATTATTCAATGGACGAAGATTGGTACTCGGAACCTATACTCCTCAAAGGTCCCGTACTCCGAGGTTGGAAGGACTCTGGCCGATTCTTTGTTCGGACCGAGTTCGATGCAGGGCATGAGTTCCAGACTCATCGCTTGTTCTCCATTCACTTTTCTGACGAGGATAAAGGGTTATCTCGCTCATTTTTGGGAAAAGGCAAGGGTGTTGCCGTGGAGCCCTCGGGTAACTTAAAGCGTCCTCGGGCAGATGAGGAGACTATGCAGCAGGTAACAAATAATTTCTTTTGTTCTTTTCTGAAGTATTCATACTTGCCTCTATTTGTTTCCTGAGAAAGACGAATCCTTATCTGCAGGGACAGCCTTTAGGTGCCCTAAACCTTAATCGTGGTCTGATGAACTTTGACTATGGGGGAAATTCAAAAGTTTCGCGGCCGCTGAAAAAATCTGTTTTTCAAACAATTCTTAGGGGAGTTCAGTCTGGACGTCGTCGAGCTGCTACAAGACCTCCGAAGGAATCTACGAGTGCTGGTAAAGAAATATCAGCACCGAAGGCAACTGAAATGGTTATCAAAGAGGTGGGTGTTGCGAGCCCTCGGGTTACCTTGCCTACTACTACCCTTGGTGCCTCTGCCTCGGCTATAATGGTTCCTACAGCTGCGGAGACTAGTGCTGCTTTGGACGTTGTTCTTTCAAATTCTTCTACGCCGAGAGCTGCCCTTGGTGCCTCTGCCTCAGCGATGGTAATTTCCATGAATGCTATTGGTGAGCCTTCTATTCTTTCATCGGAGAAAATAGTCACTCCAGTAGACCTCGTTGTTCCTCGAGAGGATGGTTCATATGTTAAGATGGATTCTTCCAAAGAACTCGTTGCCAGCTTTCCACAAAGTTCGAAGTTTCCGCCTGCTCCGATTTACGCTAGTAAATATAGGCAATCATATACTGCCGAGAGGTTTAAAGAGGTCTTGTTTGAAAATCATAACCCCAGTACTTTTACTGCTGAAGTTTCAACTCGCTTTGAAGCCTATGCCTTGAATACCGTGGAGCATCCTTTAGATCCAGATTTCTGCAAAAAGCTGGGTGATATCTTCGGAGGTGACTGCCCTAGGGCCGATTACAACCTTCGTCATCCACCCTTGTCCTACGAGGAGAGCTTGGCTATTCTTCAAGCGGTGAGTTGTGTTTTCATGTTTCTTTTCCATATGCCGATGTCGTCAAGATTGTCATCTTATTTATTCGCAATCTTTTTGGCAGGGAGACTACCATGCCTCTGGCCTGTTGGCTCATAACTTTGATCAAGCTGGCCAGGCTGAATATCATGAACGGGAGTTTTACCAGATGCAAGAGGAGCTGGCTCAGGAGAAAGTTCGCGGTGCTGTTGCGAAAAAACATTCGATATGTCAGCCCCTTTATTCTTTTGTTGTTTTAGGTACATCTGTTTTTCGCAGCGTTGCTAAGAACAGATTTGCTGCTTGCTTTTGAAAAGGCGAGCTGGAAGAGCACGAGAGAAAACTTCAAGAGGCCAGATTGGCTGTTGCCCGACTTCAAGAGGGTCGACGAACGGCTCATATTGCCTCGAGTAGCGAGGGCTACCGAAGTGATAGTGATAGGTTGTTGGAAGAAAGGGACAGAGCTTTAGAAGATGTGAATTGTTACCGAGCGAGAAGACAAGAGGCCGGAAGTCTTTTCGTAGTAGAGAGAAAAAGAGGGGATCAAGCCGAGCGCCTTCTCGAGGAGATTAAAAATAAAAACGCGTTGCTGTCCCGAGAGAATCATTTTTTTCAACTGGATGTGGATCGCTTAATACTAGAGCGAGATGAAGCTCGCTCGGATAGATCGGTCAGTACTTCTGGTAGGGTTCTGATTGAAAAATTAGAGAAGGACATCAAAAATTTAAAGGTGCAGCTTGCTGCTCTGAAGAATGTGAATAATGATTTGGTCACAAAAAATGATCTTCTGGAAAGAAGTTGTAACGATATATGTCGGGAACTTGCTTCGGCTAATAAGTCGAAAGACCATTCTGCTCGTCTTATTGACGAGTACCGAATAGAACTAGCCAAAAGTGGGCCCATCATTTCTGAAGATGTTAGAAAGAATGCCTCGGTGCCTCGCTTC
>JAJJMA010137853.1:15531-29185 GCA_023529015.1 Papaver nudicaule
CTTATTGACGAGTACCGAATAGAACTAGCCAAAAGTGGGACCATCATTTCTGAAGATGTTAGAAAGAATGCCTCGGTGCCTCACTTCACTAATCAGCACGAGGTTTCTGAATATGTGATATTTAAAGAGAGTAGGGAGCTAACCCCACTTTCCTTGTTTTTTTTGCTTCTTCCGTATCCCTGGGTGAGTTTTGTCGCCCTATCATTCTTATGTTTTTTGTTTTTATTTTTTCTAGGCATCGAGGCCAATTTGCAGAAGCAAGTTGCTGATGCCGTGTCGGCAAGGGACGATGCCTCAAGTCAGCTGGTGAGTGAATCCGAACGGAAGTTGAAGGCTGATAGCAAGGTTAAGCAACTGACCCAAGAGCTATCCGAAGAACGCCAGCATCGCTCTGCTGATTCGGTCAGGCTTTCTCGAGAACTTGAGCTTGAATGCAAGCGCCGCTCTGAAGAAGCGGCAAATTATGCTGAACAACTATCCAAGGAACGGGAACTTTGCCTTGAATGTCAGGCAAACGTGAGGGGCATGGTCAAGCTGTAGAGGAACTTCTTTCCCGATCTGCTTTAATTACTGCCTTTGCTACTAGCATGGCCTGTCGAAAGCATGGTCGCTCTCTTTTCAGAACCATTGGTATTGAACCTCCTACTTATGGCCCTATTGGTGCACGCGACTCGGATGATATATCCCCTATTGATAAGTACTTACTCCCTCGGGAGGTATATGTAGCCTTAGCTAGGGATGAGCTTCGGAAGAGGGGCTTACTGGAAAAGTTTTTGAATGGGCCTGGTGATGATGACGACGATGATGATGATGCCGATGATGATTCTAAAGGTGGTGATTCGGGGAATCTTGGCGATGCTGCCGAAGGCACCCATGATGGTCCAGGCGAATCCGATCATGGTCCCGAGGAGGGTCCTAAAGATGGTGTCAATTGTTCAAAGGATAGCTCTAAGCATAATGCTGGGGGAAAGACTGTTGGTATGGTGGATAGTACTTCCCGAAGTCATGATGATTCCATTAAGGGGTGTTCTGGCCGAACTCCAGGTACTGCCTTTGATAAGGAGAGCCATTACTTGTTTCAAGAACCAGCTTTGGCATATAGTGACGGGGAGAGTGAGGAATAAATTGATGAAGAGATTGATTCGCATGATTGCCGAGCCCCAGGTGCTATGTTTGATAAAGGGGGTCATTATTTATTTCAAGAGCCTTCTCGGGAATATAGTGACGAAGAAAGTGAGGAGAAAATCGCCAATGATGTGGAAATTGCTCCTTCGGGGTCTGATCATTCTCAGCTTCGGGCCCAAGATGATAATATCCGAATTGATAAGGGTCTTGCGAGGGAAATGGAAGTTCTTGGTAACGCTTCTCTTTGTGTCCAACGAAGGCTTTTAGCTTAGTAGGGTTACTTTTCCTTTTTCGACTGCGTCGAGCCATTTGTTTATATACGCACTTTTTGTTGTCGCACTCCATGCCCTGCAGTTATATATATAAAGAATTTATTTGCTTATTTTTCTACTGTTATGCCCCTCCTCGGAGCTGTTTTTTGTTTGGAGGAGGTCCCTTGGCTGTGTAATTCACTTGTAAATGCAACCTAATTAACTGCCTCGGGGTTCCATCTTCCTCTATAGGTAGATGTTAGTCCCATTTATCGTCCCCTCGACGCCCGAGAACATGAAGTCCTCGTGGTCGCTTGGTAGTGGGCACGAATGTATCATCGGCCTATGTAGCCTTGATTCAAGATGTCCACCGCTAACGGGGTGTCTTGTGGGTAGAGGACTGTGCCATATAGCTCGTAGGGCCCTTACGATTTATATGGTCATCGGCTATGTGCCTGCTATTCGAGGTCTTTACGTTTTTTGGCGATTTTTGCCTTTGGCGTTACAGCCTTTTTATTGTTTGGCGATTTTTGCCTTCGGCGTTACAGCCTGTTTGGCGTTTTTTGCCTTTGGCGTTACAGCCTGTTTGGCGTTTTTTGCCTTTGGCGTTACAGCCTTTGCGATGGTGTCTAACCAGGTTTTTTTTTACCCTTCCTGACAGGATCTGGAGTTTGATTTCGGCCGGAGTTGCATCAATGAGTGCGATTTTTATTTATTAAATCTTTTTTCGGGTACTGCTTACAAAGGAAGTTGCTTTCTCAGGCTAGGTGTTTCATATGCTTCCCCTCCACTGGGGTTTTTAACCTCTGGCCTTCGAGATTGATCAAGCTATATGTGTCGTTCCCCAGTTGCCTCTCTATGACGAATGGTCCTGCCCAGAAAGGTTCTTGCTGAATGTTCTTGCCTTCGCTAGGCTCGCCTAGTTTCTCATTCGGAGTCAGGAGGCAGCCTGTTGCCACGAGGAATTGTTCTCTGTTATCGGGACGTTGGTCCTTTTCGCTGTTGTCTTGTTTCACGCTTGTCATTCCTTCTTTTGTCTCAGCTATGAATTTTTCTATGCTTTCGTCCGTCATCCTTGGGTGCTTAGCTTGCCCCGAGCATTCCTTGCTACCTTCTTTTCCCTGAATGTCTATTTCATGGCAGGCGCGGGCCTCGGTAGGGTCACCTAGAATCTCCGCAATCCCTCGTGGAGTTGGAAACCTGATTCTTTGGTGCAAGGTGGATGCTACGCCCATAATGTTGTGTAACCATGGCCTTCCCACGATAGCATTATAAGGTGAGTTTATGTCCACTACACAAAATAAGGTTGTCTGCTTTTGGCTACCAGCATGAATTGTTATCATTAGCTCTCCCCGAGGTGTTGATGGCTTCCCATTAAAACCGAATATGTTGTACGAAGAGGGTACCAATGCAGCTTTCTTTCCCTTCATCTTGTCATACGTTTGTCCGAAGAGTATATCCACAGAACTCCCAGGGTCCACCAGTATTTTAGGCATAGCTAATTTTCCCATTTGAAGGGTGATGACCAAAGGATCATTGTGCGTTCTTCCCTCGTTGGGGATGTCTGCTGCCGAAAAGAACACGGGCTGCTTCTGCCACTCTTCTAGACGATTCTTTGTGATCACACTGAGTATTTCTTCTCCCTCAAAATCCCTTTTATGGATGCGACCTGTTTGAATCCCTTCTAGACCCTTTGTGTGAACAATGGAATTGCAAGCTCCGAATCTTGGAATATCTTTGTCGATTGTAATCACATAAGCTTCATGCTTTGGCTCCTCTTTAGGCTTTAGCTGATTTGGGGGTGGCTTTGGTAATTCCAGAAGATGTTTAAATTGCTCCCTGGCTATGAAGAAATAGATTTGGTCTTGCGCTGTAACGCAGTCTTCGGTTGTGTGCCCGTAAAACTTGTGAAACTGACAATAATCTCTTGAATTTTTTGTGTGTTTCGGCTGATTTCCCCTGCTTCTGGGATATCTTATTTCGTTGGCAAATTCGGACTGCTCTATAATCCGAAGAGCATCTTCGATGGGTACGCAAAGCTTTGGAAGTTTCCTATCGTGAAAGGCAGGAAATCCTGGTTTAGCTGTCCCGAATTTTCTGTTTCCTTGTCCTTGTTGGCTGCTGCTTCCTTCAAATTCTCCCCGAGGGTTGTTTCCTCTACTATCATTGTACTTTCTGTTGTCATGATACTTGCCATCTCCAAATTTACCTTTTTTCCCATAGCGACCGTTATCCTCTTGTCTCCCTCGCTTCGACGGGTCCCCAAATTGAGTATTCATTGCTTGACCTCGTTCTTCAAGCGATAAGTTGTTTATTGAATGTACCTATTTTAAAATTGTTTCCTTCCCCAAGGCTGCTTGTTCTTTAATTTCCTCCAAGGTAATTCGTTCCTTCTGGTATTTTCGGAGATCTTGTAGCGTCTCGAGGTTCTTTGAGAAAAGTCTGTCATATAGAGGGTGATCTTTATCCAGAGCGTTGAGGAATGCTCGTACTTTGTCTTTTTCTGTAGCTCCATTTCCTACCTCTACACACTGTTCGGTCCATCTGCTTGTCAGGCTTTTGGTAGACTCTCCTGGTCGTACCCGAATGCTGAATAGCTTCTCTACCCCTGGTTTGGAGGAATTGTTGTATAGGAAATGCAGTATAAAAACTTTGGACAGTTCCTCGAAGGATGAGATCGAACTGGCTGTGAGGTTATCATACCAAGCAAGGGCTTCTTCTTTCAAGCTAGAGGGGAAATATTTACAGAGCACTTCATCTCTATTAGCGTAAGACAGAAAGACTCGAAGATACATTTTGAAATGCACGGTTGGGTCTCCCGAACCATCGAAAATTGATGTGAAGGTGGGCATCATGCACTTTATTGGAATTGCCAATGAGAGAATTTCCGAGCTTAGGGGAGAGCGGTTGACATCATTCATGGCTTGCGTGAGCTTGATCCTGTCGCTTGATTGGATTCGGTTGTCAAAAAGTTCTGCTCGGAGTGCCTTGATTTGATCCAACATTACTTGTTGTAGGGCCTTAGCTTCGGCGTCCTTCTTCGTTGGGTTTTCTTCGCTGAGTATCTGTATGCTTTCCTTCGAGTACGCTCCAGGTTCGGTCCTTTTGCTTGATACTGTGATTCCTTGACCTTTGCTTGCGCCCTTGGTCTTGATGTGCGTTTTGGATACGGAGCGTTCCTTTGGCTGAGATACATTGTTTGGACGAGAATGTCCTTCGCTACCTCCCTTGTAGTTTGATGCCGATTTTTCTGCCACCTTTTTGTTTGCTTCGGCCAGCTGCTTCTTTAGCTTTTTTATTTTTCTGTTTTTCAAAATTAACTTTCTAAATCGTGCAGCTTTCGTCGTATTTTCTTCGGTAGGCTGGTGTTCGGGCATGTCATTATCAGGGTCGGCCGCTTCGTCCTCCTCTTCATCGTTTTCCCCATTTTCTTCTTGTATCTGCTGTTGGGGTGGTTCTTCACCCTCTGGGAATCCTTCTCCCTCGGGGCCTAAGTCCTCTACATACACTTCGTCCTCATTTACTGGTTCTCTGTGTTGGACTGTGCTAGTCGCCACCTCGGGGGATAACCCTTTACTTGTCGAAAATCTGGTGTAATGCTGTCTTGATGATCCGGTCCCTTGCTTCGAGGATCCTACTCGCTGCTTCGGAGCCTGGTCAGATTTTGAAGCCATTCCGGTTGTGACCTGTCAGAAAACAAAAAACCCGTGAGGTCCAAGGCGGCTATTGCAGTGTACTATGTCGGCAGTGTACACTGCAACGGTTTTATCAGTCGCAGGTCGTAGTCACCCTTTTTAGGTATATCCCTAACTGCATATTTTGTCCTTTAGCAAGAATCATCTTTCTCCATGGTTTCTTTGACGCAAGTTTATTTCCAAATATAACAGGTATTTTGAAAACCCTAAAATAAATCTACACACACATATTTTTTTTCCATAATCGTTTTCTTATAGCTGATTTTCATTTTTAAGCATCCGTGACGAAAATCCACTAAAGCCTTGAAGGAGCTTTTAGATGCTTAAGGTACTGGAGCTTCTTTCACAGAACAAGCTTTTGAAGATCTTTGGAAAAGATAAGAAAATATGCAAAAAATTTGAAAACCCGAAAAATCACAGGCAAACCCTAAGTTGTTTTAATCAATCCCTGTTTCTAGCGCCAAACTGTACGAGTAGAAAATCTGCATAAGTATATAAGGTACTACAGCCATCAAATCTACTCATACATACAGTTATTAAACATGATTCCGTGGTACGAAGATCATAAGAACAATACCGAAGATACATAAATAACAACAATCAAAGACTAAATGTGTGAAGATTTGTATTTATTTCAATGTTGTAACTACATGGATTATAACCCTAAGGAACCAGAGGAGATACAGACCTAATCCCACTCTTTCCGCTTAGGTTCTACCCAAAAAGAATCCAACCCTTACAAAGTTTTCCAAGCTCTCCTTATATAGGCCGAGCTTGGGGTGGTTTACAGCTAATAAGACAAGAGACTCAATCGTGGGGGTGTCAGTCCTTGTCGAGTAAGGCGGTTCCTTCGGTGGTGCTCCGAAGATGGCTCTGGGGCTTCGGTCTCGTTCCTCTTCGGTTCATGGTTCAGAATCCCTTCCTTCCGAGTCTTGACTCGTCGTGTTTGGTCTCGTTCCTCTTCGGTTCGGTCCGAGGCCTCGCCGCTGGTTCTTCTGGAGTGGTTAGGCTTCCCGGATGTACGACGTGTCCCGAGGGGTTTTACCCTCCACACCAATTCCCACTCATCTATCTCACAATCTCTTTCCGCATGGGCTGTTACTTGCACGCTCAATTTTCTCCATCTTATTTTATGTTGGTGTTTATTCATTCGAGAGAATGTTAATGATTACATGCAAAAGATAAGGAATAGATATAAGGCAAGGGATTTTGGCAACTCGTCTTTTACTCCTGGTTATTCTAAGTTCCAATCAACTAAGTGCTTTGAGGAACATAAACAATACAATTTGAGATTCTCTTTACCCAACCCTTTTGAAAACTTCTCAAATAAAATAAACAAAAAGGAAAACCTTTTTCAAGAGGCAATACAAGGATCCTTTTCAGATCTGGCTGAAAAGTATAAAGAAGATAATCCAAATACTCATCATGAGCACGTTGCTATCAATTAATTGACGGAGAAACTAAAAGGGCTCATGCAGGATCACCTTGCTAACTGTCTTGCCTTGAAAACCATTTCAGGGACTATTTCTTTCAATGGGCTTCATTGCATTCTCACAACTCTTAGGAGTCCGATGAAGATCAAACAACTGCAAACAACGAAATTTCCAGGTAGTTTCCAGGTTACCTTTGTTCATAAAGATCATAAAGAGGCTGTCTTGAGTCAACATACTTGGTATCACAATAGTTCGGTTGTCATCCTAGAAGACTGGAGTTTCTTTATCAATAATCCTAGGGTTTGCTTTAACAGTGCTATGTTTTGGTTAACCATTCAGAATCTTCCAGACTCACCAAACCCTGTTGACACAATTAACTCCTTGATAATATCCACTGCAAGAGATTAATTCTGGAAAAAAACCACCAACTGCTAAAATTATGTGGATTTATGCAAACCAGTTAGACCAGGATTTGAGTTTTAAGGTTTGGGTATTCTTCATTGGGTCCAATTCGTTTACCAAAATCAACCTACGCTTTGTTTCAAATGTGGGTTCATTGGACATACATAAATTGAGTGTACTGCTAACCTCAATTTGTTGAGTTTAAACTTCCCTGGTTTTCCTTTTCACCGTCTAGACCCAAAAATGAGAAAATTCAATCCTGATTTCCTCCAACTATCCTTAGCCCCTGCAAACAATGATAATTGTATGGATTTCCAGTTTAATACTAACTTTGGGGATTCATCCCATGGCATTCCAAATCTCCAAGTTAGTAGACATGCATAAAAACTACAAAAAGAGATTCATCATAGTCGACTCAAAGGAGAACTCTACAATTACCTCTTTAATGACAATTTTAAGAATAAGGGCCAAAGTTCTAGTCATGTGGCTAGTCATGTACCTTTACAAAGTGGTCCAAAGATTGTGTTACAGGGGTCCCAGGCTCAGGTCTAACAACCACAACAACATATTCTACCAAGCAAAGGAATAATTCTCAATAGAGAGTGCTCTAAATCAACAGGAATCTATGATGGTAGATTGAGGAAGAGGCAAGAAAAACAAATTGATAAGTTGTTCAAGAATAATTATATTCTCTCAGGGGTACCAGTATCTGCTAGTGGTGCGCCTAAAACGAGTCCAAATCTCCCGGTCTCAACTATGGATGAGGATAGCAGTCAAGCCCATAAGCCCAGTTCGGAAAATTTGGTTGAAAACAGCCAAGCTACCACTAGCCAGGTTAAGCCCTATCTGAATCCGCTGAATCAGCAGTTTGGAAATTTGCCAAGTTTTCTTGTTCCAACCTATATATTGCCAGTTTGTGATTTCCTCAAAAAAGAAGAAGAATCTAAAATTGACATGCACATTTCTCTAGTCGATGGTATTCCAAAAGTGGCAATTACATACACACACAAAAAGGAGAAAAGATGTGCAAAAGGTAAAGAGTCTTCTTCTCATGATAAGCAAGCTATGCCTCCTCCATCTGATAAGAAGACAAATATCCCCCCTTCGACTGTGATTCAGAAGACTTGGTGGAGGGAAATGCACATGATTCTGGGAATATGATTCCTTCACAAGCACAAAAAGCCTCTACTGTTCAACCAACTACTTTGAAGACATATGCTAGGAGAGGTATTCAAAAATGCAAATGAACAGATTCACCATCTCAATATCCAGTCTGAAAAAAAGGGGATACCGAGATATACCACCGACTTTTAGTTTTCGTGAACCTAGTTAATTTAGGTTGTTTGAACGATCTCACAAATCAATATTCAAACAACAACCTGAGTATAGTTCAGAGAACCGAACCCTAACAAGAACACGCGTAGAGATGGATTCACAACGGGTTATGAATCAACAAACTTGCAATTACTTCAATTATATAAATCAGAGATAATATAATGCGGAAGGGAAAAGTAATGCAAGACACCAGAAATTTTGTTAACGAGGAAACTGCAAACCAGCAGAAAAACCCCGGGACCTCGTCCAGATGTGAACACCCTCAGTATTAAGCGAATACAGACGCTAGCCTACTCTTAGACTTCAGACTGGAATGTATCGAGACTGAATTAACCCTACAAGCAATTCAGCTACCAATGTGTTCCTACGTCTCTTGGCTCCTGCAGAAACCTACGTACTTGATTCCCCTAGCTGACGTCCTTTACAGGTCTAGGAGTTGCTCCACTTCCCTTCGTGAAGACTAACGCTACCCTGCCTCTAACAGGATGCCTAAAAGTACTCTGTTGAAAACAAGAATACGATGGTGATTTCCTTTAGACTTGAAGTCAAGGTTAATGGAAATCGGTTTTACTGAATATGGCTTATTGATCTAGCCTAAACAATTTTACCTCCTACGCTAGACGAACTTAGTATTAAACCTAGTTCGTGAATTTGCGTTATGGAACTTCTGGGGTTTATGATTCAAGATCTACCGTCCGAAGTTTCTATCAAATCTTGGTCGTGATAAGATTGAAATAATTCAATCGACCCAAGATACAGGATCAGGAACTTAACTTTCGACATGTGCTTCACGATCCTCAATTGAAGTCTTTCAATAGTCGTAGTCCAAAAGGACTTCGAGATGACGACCAACCTTTATGCAACGATACACAGATGTGTAGAGGATTGAAGTTGTATCTTGCAGAAGGTTATCTATTTATAGTGATCATCAAGGGAGGCTTTGCTTTAAAGTTAAACAACCTTGAGTGAGGCTCAAGCAATTTTCCGAACTTAGAAAAGTCCATAGGCTTGCATTGAGGTCCAACTCAATCTTCTTCTAATCCGTTAGTCGAAACCTTAAGGTTGTGAGAAGACTCGCCTTGATCGAGAAGGATGGCTATGGATCAAACAAGTTTGGCCATGCTATGGAGTCCATACACAAGTATACGAACCCAGAAAAAATTGTGGACATGAGTCCCATGGGCCATATTGTGAAAGTTTGGAAGAACTAATCACAATAGGCAAGAACGTCAACACATGAACGCGTATGTTGTTGAAGTGTTCTTCTCATTTATATGTACGCGTACATGAACGCGTACATAGAGCAATTTTGGAGTTCAGGAACTTCTTGAGTTCTCATGTACGCGTACGTGAACGCGTACATACAAAGTGCTCGAGCTCTAATAGAAACGCAGTTCAAGTTATGAGCGCGTATGCTGTTCATGCAATCTAAGACCCAACTCTATATTCCACATTCTATTTGAGCATTAGTCATGAAATGACTTAGATGCTTAAGAGAACTAATCTTTATAATCCTTCGGATCACATAAACAACATCATAGACTATTTTCATGATAGAATGGCAAATACGAAACATGAAAGGAAAACCTTTCAAACCTTTAGTGAGGACGATATGTTTAATCAAGTATGTAAGCTCCGGTCTTCATCTTCAATGGTCTTCGTCTCGAATTCCTAAATCTATCCTAGTCCGATTTGTAGAGTAGACTTATCAAGGATTGTGTTTTGGTCAACTAAAATTGACAACTGACTTGAGATAACAACATCAGTGGGTTCAACTGAGTAATGCTCTAACACAACCTTCTCCTTCGTTCGCAGCACCACCTCCCCCATCAAAAATCAGGAAGTTGAAGCACGTAGATCAATTAAAAGATGTCTCTGGTGGTTGTTCTCTTGCATAACCGTTTATGGAGGTTCCAACTGCTAGGCTTAGGAAACAACGTTCACCAAGGAAGTTTAGTGTCACCACAAAGCTAATCACTGGTGAACTGAATGAAATTCAACAAAAGGATATTCATTGTATCCCCAATCTCTTCAACAAGCCAAAAGAAAAATGCAAGCCAGGTTGGAAAATGACTTGTGAGGATATTGAGGAAAATTTAGAAGAGGAACTTTCAGTTGAAGAAACGGATGTTGTTACTACACTTGCTTTTGGATTGCGAGCTTTTGGCAACAACCAAAGCTCACAACGGGAATGATTGTTATAGTCCAGAGCATTCAAACTTTGGGTGTGGGTTTGAATGCTCTACAGCTGTCCACACACACCTGTCTCGACTTGCATGCCTTCTCAGTTCTTTTGCAGATGCACACCACTGGTTTTTGGCTCACTATCAATTCAGTCAGGTTTTTGTAGGGATATTCCATGGTTACAATCATCATCTCACCACTTAGATGTTCAAATTTGGGATACATTGTTTAATGTATCTATTGGAAATACCTTAGGGTCTTGGCATCAACACTCCTTACGGCGCTTTAGTTTAGTCAGTCTGCAAGCTTGGTTACTTTGGTATCTTGGTCGTATATAAGACTCAGTCATCTCAAGGTGTGGCAAATTCAGAGGCTATTGGAAGGCAAGTGCGTCAATGAGTATGCTCAGTTCAAGCTTAGGTCGGTTTGTGAGAAAAGAGTTTTATTGCGTAATCTTCCTTCTAGTTGTCTTATTCATCTTTTTGATTACATCGAAACTAATTGTAACTCTTTTTTTACTACGTAAATAAAATTTCGATCTTTCAAAAAAAAAAAAAAAAATCATCTCCCCCTTCATCATCGCCTTATCTATCTTCAAGATTTACATCTACAGTATACTTCCCACCATGACATCTCATCCATAATTGTTAACTGGGGGTCCACATGCATACAACTTTGTATATTTTTTTTATTAAGTTAATACGTGAAGATTTTTCTTCCTTTATTCAAACAGTTTTGAATAAGCTCCTAGTTTAATACGTATTATTATTTTATACTCCCTCCGTCCCATATTACTTGAGCTATTAAATTTAAAATTTTGTCCCATATTACTTGAGCTATTCCAAATATATTGGTCATATTTTCTAAAATTACCCTTTTGATTAATTATTGTCATTAAATCTTGGTATAAAAAATATGTATAATTTCAAAATCATGTTTATACTCGTTGTGTAGGTGTTTTAAAATACTTTCTAACGATATAAAGTTTACAAATATATGTAGTATAATTTGAAAGATATGTCATTTCTAAATTTTACTATTTTGGTATCTATAAGGGTATAATTGGAAAAAAACGTAAATATTACTCTTCTTCCTTCTTACCTTGAAAATTGTGCAAACTTGAGATAACTCAAGTAATATGGGACGGAGGGAGTATTAACTTATACTTATGAATAAAAGGCTTTTCCTTCAAAAAAAAGTTGTACTCTACTGTATTTCGAACCCTTAAATAAATAAAATGCCTTTAAAAAAAAAAAAAAAAAAACTTATACTTATGAGGTATTGATGTGGTTTTTCTTTGTGAAGTAATACAGGGTACACCAGCAACGGATTCAAATAATCTTCTGTCATGAACGGGTGATAGTGGCGGCACAAGTGCGTCTTGTGACTCGCTATACAGTAACGTTTAATTGACTATTCATGTTTAGTATTTTGTATATTATTTGATCAATATTATTGTTTCATATTTCCCTAGTCTATATTTACATGCAACGAGTGACCAACTTTATCGCTAAACAAGTTTGGTTTCCTTTTCTCTTTAATCTTTTTCATAGAGAAAGAAAAAACAAAATTCATTGAAAAATGGTACACAGTTTCTATCCCATTAAAGAAACTATAATCACCAAAATTGGTGTTTTTTTGGACTTGATTACCATTGCCGTAATAAATCACATGCATGGTTATGGACAACCTGCGACCAATTAATATTGGTATCTATCTTTCTAGACCGGTTCCTATGGAGCCACTCAAAAGGCTTGGTTTGCCATCCTAGGTGGACTAGCAAACCAATTATGGGCTATGGGAATCGACAGAAAAAACATCGAGCTCGATGGAAAAACCACCGACGATGATATTTCCATCGATCCAGATGGAATTTCCATCGAGCCCGATGTAAATAAGATCGACGGTGGATTTTCCATCGACCTCCATCGGCTATAAAATGCAGTAAAATCCATTCAAAATTCACACCAACAGTTTTAACATTTCTGCTTTTTTCAACTGTCTTCTGCTCTTTTCTACTCACTTGTGCTCTGAAAATGGGAGAAGCTTCTAAATTTCTTGATTGGTCCGGAATTGTAAGAGAGGCCGCTGAAAAGAAATTCTGTGAGGGATACAGAAAAATAGAGGACTAAAAAAAACAGAGGAGAATTCAAGTTTTGGAAATTAACGAGGTAAAGGTTCTAGCTAGAAGGCAAAGAAGGGTTCAAGCAAAAGGCAAGGAAAATATGAATGTTCAAGCAAAAGGCAAAAATAATATGAAAGTGCAACCAAAAGGTAATTTGAAAGTTACTAAAACTGGTAAAAATCCAGGAAAATATAAAGAACGTATCGAATGGAAGTTGCTTCAGTTGAAAAAGTTCAATAAGGGTTCAAAGATAGTGAGAGAGCAACAAACTAAAATTCCCGAAGAAGATTGAAAAAGCAGGGGTACCGAAATACAACAAACTTTTCGTTTGGGCTCGTGAGTCTTATGGTAAGATATGGACGATCTCAAAAATCAATATCCAAATCTGATAACCGGAGTGGGATCACAAGTGATCGGTCCAACTCAAGATAAATCTTGGCACACCCCCTGGACGGATTATGGACCAACTCGACGGCTATTAGTAACGTACTTCTTGTGTTTGCTTTAATTATATAACCAGAAAATATAATGCGGAAAGTAAAGCACACAAGACACCAGAGATTTTTTAGCGAGGAAACTACCACCTGTAGAAAAACCTCGGGACCTCGTCCAGATTGAACACCACACAATACTAACTATCTACAAACACTAGCCTACTATAAGATTTCGGTTTGGGATGTAGCAGAGACCAACTCAAGCCCTCCAAGCGAATTGGCTATTCCTTACGTCTCTAGATCCCCTACAGATCGTCACGCACTTGATTCCCCTAGCTGACGTCCTTTACAGGCCTAGGAGTTGCTTTAACCGCTGTTAAAGTCTTGTCAAGAATTCCAGCTTTGCAACCTCAATTATCAACAGGATGTTTGAACTGTCCTCTTCAGTTTGACATACACAAAGTGACTTACTTCGGATTTCTCCAGGTCATACGGAAATCAACCTACAAGCGGGCGCTGACAAGTAAACCGAGTAAACTATGCCCAACTTGTCTCTACCTCAGTTGTAAACGAAGAATCACTTAAGAAACTTATACAACTGGAGCTGACTAGGTCTTACAACACCGAGTGCAGTCGTGCGTTGCTTCCTTTCAACCTTTACGTAACTTAA
>JAJJMA010137856.1:0-11459 GCA_023529015.1 Papaver nudicaule
GTCTCTATAAATAGGACTCTAAAAGGATCATTAAGGAGGTTCTTTTGAAAAGAGAGAGAGAGATAAGACTACATTTAGAGAGAGAGAGAGAGATAAGACTACATTTAGAGAGAGAGAGAGAAGAGGAGAAATGAAGTGAGTCGGATTGCTACCTCTGTGACTCGGATCGGATTGATAATCTTACCCCATTCACAGTTGGCGACCACACCGGGAGACTGATTTCGAGTCCAGCGGAATGCAACCAGCACGAGCAGAAATGAGCGCGTCGCAAAAGAAAGCCGAGCGAGTCTCTGCATTGGGCGAGGACTTTGTCTTGGTAGAGAATGAACCAACAGACAGTGATACCGACGACGCGCAAGGAGGCGAAAAAGTATCCGTGGGGATTATGAACGCGCTAACCACATCAGCGCAGGGAAGCAAAAAAGTTGCACCATCTACCATTGTCGACGCACATGACACAAGTTTAGACGAGATGCGGCAAGATTTCGCGGCGCAAGCAAAGAAGCAGCAGCATTTAATGACAAGGATTAGACAAAGGGAAGGCGCGGTCTCTTCAGAGGATGCCGGTCCGGTGAACGGAATTTTTGATGAGCCAAATATGGTCGGAATCGTTCCCGGAAAAGCGAAGCACGCGGCCACGAAAGAATTTCAGCAGAAAGCAGAGAATCATGATGTACCAACTGAGAGGATCTCGGATGAAGATTTAGCTAGGTACATTGAAGAACATTACCGAGTAGCGAAACAGGACCATGGCTACAGCTCGTTGGATCCACCTTATACAAAAGAGGTAGTCGCTTACAAGTTCCCGCGCTATTACACGTCGCCCAAATTCAAAATGTATACGGGACAGGGAAACGCGCGAGAACATGTGGGTCGTTTTCTTTCAACAATGAATCAACATGCGAAGGACGGCAATCTATGTTTGAAGGAATTTTCGAAGTCCTTGTCCGACGTCGCATACACCTGGTATGACAACTTAAAACCGGGAAGCATAGCAACGTGGGAGGAAATGGCGCGCCTGTTCCTCAAAAAGTTTTTCTCAGCAAAAAGGCGAGTAACATCGGTTGATTTAGCACGAACAACAATGGGGATTGACGAGGATCCTATGAAATACATTACGAGATTTCGAAGCCACGCGCTTGAGTTAAGCGAGGACGTGCCGGAAGATAGGTTGGTCGAAATCTGTGTTGGGAAGATGACTGCCACCCTGCGTTTCTCCTTGTCCAACTTTCAGTTCCAAACTTTTGTAGAATTGGAAGAAGCAACAGCGCGGGTATCAGATTGCCTTGAGATATTTCAGCAGGCAAAGATAGAGCAGACATGGTACAATTCTGTTAACTCACTAAGCGCGGCAGTTACTAGCATTGGACCCGCGCCAGGAAGCAAGCGTCAGGCACCCTTCCAGCCATATCAAGGAGCAGCACCAACGGGAGTACGAGGAGGAAACAATTCTAACAATCAGCGCCCCATCCCAGCGCCTATACCGTGCACTAAGGAGCAGATCGAGAACCTTGTTGACCAGTGGGCCGCTAATGGAGAAATCAACTTACACCCGCCGTTGTAGATATAAATACAGTCAACAAAGCGCATGAACGATTCTGCCACTTCCACAGAAGGGTGAATCACTCGACCCTCGACTGCTACGGTGTGCGAAACGCGTTTTGGAGAAAAGAAAGAGCGGGGGAAATAGACCTTGGGCGAAAACAAATAGACAAGGATCCCTTGCCCAAACACAATGTCATGATGATCTCCCATGATCCTAGAGCCGAGGAATGGGCGCCATGGGAGGACTCCAAGGAAGAAGCATGTGAGCTATCCGACGGAAAGAAGGATTTTGAGGGAACAAATAGCATCGCCTTCCAGTTTTCAAAAACCATCATCGCACAGCAGTTCTTTGATTCACTCGGATTCAGTGAAGACCAGATTAGAGAGGCGTCTCAGGCAATCGCCGCTATAGCGGCCGGCCATCAAGCGCTATCAAGAGGAAGAATTACTTTCGACGACAGCGATATATGCATTCCGGGGGAGCACCTGCGTCCATTATATCTCACTGCGACCGTCAATAAGTAACAACTAAGAAGAGTGTTCATCGATGGGGGAGCATCCTTAAACCTTGTTTCGATATACACCTTGGTATACCGAGGGAGGAGATCAGAGAGCGGAAGACAGTGGTACGCGGTTTTGGGGGTCACACCCAAGAAGCAATTGGAGTGATATGTCTCACTATGTCCATTGGGCCGATTAAAGCATCAGTGCCCTTCCATGTTTTAGATGACCACACCTCATTTCACCTGCTCCTAGGGCGCGGATGGATACGTGATCATCACATCGTGGCGTCCACTTACCATCAGTGTATTAAGACTACCATTGGAGGAAAGGAATACAGGATACCCGCCACAAATAACCCTTTCGGACCCGAGGAGACGTACATGGCAGAGGCTGTCTTTTACCAACCAGCGGAACAAAGTGAGGCGGCTGTGATAGGTTTGTCTCGGACGATCCCCTTACCAAAGTGGAAAGAGGATAATAAAGTCTCGGTCTTCAACCCTGCTCGTTTAGTAATGTCCAAGGAGAAGAGGAAGGTTGAAGAGAAACCATCCGTGTTCAGCGCCGAAAGGCTAGGGGCGCCAGCAAATGTCAAAAGGTCTAAATCAGAACCAGAGCCCCGCTTTCAATATTGGTAATGGCGAGGAGCGACTAATCAAGATCAGCGCGTCTCTCGGAAGGGAAGAACGGAAAAGAATGATTGAATTATTAAAGGAATATAAAGATGTATTCGCTTATACGTACAACGAAATGCCGGGCTTGGACGCGGAATTGGCTTATTCGCCCATTCTTTAGATACTGTGCCACACGCTCGCCCTATAAAACAAAGAAGCCGTACCTTCCACAAGGATGTCGCATTAGCAATAAAGGAAGAGATTGAGCGATTAATGGCAGCAAAATTTATCAAACCCATAAAGAATGCGCCATGGTTAGCTAACATTGTACCAGTGATGAAGAAGAATGGAAAGATCCGTTGTTGTGTCGACTACAGAGATTTAAATAAAGCTTGTCCGAAAGATGAATTCCCCGTGCCGAACGTTGATATGCTAGTGGACGCGACTAGTAACCACCAAATGTTTTCATTTATGGATGGTTATAGTGGCTACAATCAGATAAAGATGAATACCGTAGACGCGCACAAGACAGCATTCCAAACGCCCTTTGGATGCTTCTATTACGTGGTGATGCCCTTTGGTTTAAAGAACGCGGGAGCAACTTATCAACGAGCCATGGTTTCTATTTTTCATGATTTGATCCATAGGCAAGTTGAAGTGTACGTTGACGATATCGTGGTGAAATCCCAAAAGAGAGAGGATCACATTGATCATTTACGCATGGTATTCGAGCGCTGCAGAAAGTACAAGCTCAAGATGAATCCTCTAAAGTGCGCTTTCGGAGTCACGTCAGGCAAATTTCTAGGCTTTGTGGTTACTAGCACGGGAATCCAGGTGGACCCAGGAAAGGCGCAAGCAATACTCAGCATGGACAGCCCCACCAATACACACGAACTTCAAAGTTTTCTGGGGAGGATATCATATATTCGAAGGTTTATACCCGGCCTCGCCCAGATCATGGCTGCTTTTACTCCGCTTCTAAAGAAAGGGCGTACGTTCCAATGGGGAGACGTTCAACAGGCCGCTTTTGAAAATATAAAGCGATGTTTAACTTGCCCACGAGTCATTCGACCACCCATACCAGGCGAGCGCTTACACCTTTATTTGGCATATACATCCGAAGCTATAGGAGAGCTTCTCGCCTAAGATCTAGGGAACGACCAGCTCTTTCCTATATACTACGTAAGCCGCGTGTTGAGAGATGCTGAAGTGAGATACCCCCGAATAGAACAAGCGTGCCTGGCCTTAATTTACGCAGCTCAGAAGTTAAGACCTTACCTATTGGCGCATCAAACTGTGGTAGTCGCTGCGGCAAACCCTATGGTTTACCTGGCTGAGCGACCCAATCTGACCGGTCGAACCGCGCGATGGTCTCTCCAGCTGTCAGAATTTGGGTTGCATTACCAAAGACCGCGAGGCGTCAGGGGCCAAGCAATTGCAGAACTTTTAGCCGCGTTCCCAGGAAGCGACGAGGCTGATATCCATGAGGATATCCCTGGGGAAGTGGCCGAACTCGAAGAAGAAGATACATGGGACATGTACTTCGATGGGTCGTCATACGGAACATATGGAGGCGCGGGCGTTGTGTTTGAAACACCAGAAAAAAAGTTGTTATCGTTTGCTTTTAAGCTGGACTTCGCCTGCAGTAACAACGTGGCTGAATACGAGGCATTCTTAATAGGACTCAAGCTGGCAGAGCGAATGGAGCTTCGCCGACTCCACGTGCATGGTGATTCAAAGTTAGTCACGAGCCAAGCAGGAGGGGAATTTCACGTCAAAGAAGAACATCTAGCGGCTTACCGCGCGGAAGCCCAGGAGCAGATGGCCAAGTTCACTTGCATAGAGCTGGGACACACGGGAAGAGCCATGAACAGACATGCTGATGCTTTGGCGACACTAGCGGCGAAAATTAACTTGAATGGCAAAGATGAAGGCTCGATTACCATACATAGGCAAGAGCTTCCTAGCACATGGCTACGAGGGATGGAATTCGAAGAAGAAAATGACTGGAGAAAAGGAATCGTGAGGGAGTTGGGGAAGCCAAAAGAGGAGAGGTCGATGTTGTTTAAAAGACTGAAATCCTTTGTGATTATCAAAGGGCAGCTATATTATCGGATGGCGGGCGGAGCCCTAGCGCGATGCGTAGGGAATCAAGAAGCGGCGAGCCTCTTAGATAGAACACATCGTGAAACCTGCGGGCACTCGGGAGTAATTCCATTATACAGACGACTGCAAAGGAAAGGGTACTACTGGCCTGAAATGGCGACACAGGCTGCAACTCTACAGAACAATTGCACGGAATGTCAGGCGCCACCACAACCATCGGAGGTTTGTACAGTCGAAGAGCTGGACTGGAGGCAGCCATACATTAACTACTTAAAGAACGGATTACTCCCAGGCGACGATGTAGATGCCTTGGTAATAAAAAAGAAGGTGGCGCGATTCTTCATCAATGATGGAGTGTTGTATAGGAGAAGTTTTAACAATGGGGCTCTAAGATGTTTAAATAAAGAAGAGGCGCAGCTAGTGATGACCAAAGCGCACGAAATGGAACATCAAGGAAAGTGCAAATTGTTCATACACATTCACGAAGGAGGATACTACTAGCCCACCATGGAGGCTGATACTGCAGATTTCGTAAGAAAATGCGACGTCTGCCAGCTCCATGGGAATGCCATTCAGGCGCCGCACAAAGAATTGCATAGTATAATTGCTTCGTGGCCCTTCCACAGTGGACCTGATTGGTCTTATAAATCATCTATCCTCAGGGAGGCACAAGTACATAATCACGGCCACGGAATACTCAACCAAGTGGGTAGAAGCCGCGCCTCTGCGGAATTACGAGGGGGAAACCATCGCTGCGTTCATCAAAGAGTACATCATTTGTAGATTCGGCGCGCCTATGATTATTAGTCCGGACAACGACACTTCGTTTATCAACCAGAAAGTGGCAGACCTACTAGCCAAATATCATATAAAGCAGCACGCGTCGACTGAATATTACCCGCAGGGGAATGGACTGGCGGAGTCCACTAACAAAACGCTACTAAGGATCCTAAGCAAAACCGTCCATGATCACCACAGGAGTTGGCACGAGCAGTTGCCCCTAGCGCTATGGGCTTACAGAATCTCCAAGCGGAGTTCAACGGGGGCGTCTCCCTATTCCTTAGTATACGGGGAGGACGCCATCTTGCCAGCTGAAGTGGCGGTGCCATCAGCTAGAGTAGCAATGGCTAGCCACACGGAACCAGACGATGTAAGCAGAATCGCGCATCTCGATGCGCTTGCAGAACGAAGAGCGAGGGCGGAACATTTCGCTGAAACTTACAGAGCCACTAAAGCACGTTATTATAACAAGAAGGTGATACCACGCTCTTTCGAGGTTGGTGATATCGTGTTAAAAATCGCAAAACACGTGCAGCGAAAGGCAAAAGCTGGGAAATTCGCAGCAAATTGGCGCGGGCCTTACATCGTGCGGAAAATCGCGGAAAGCGGCTACTACTACCTCAAACACATGAGCGGCAGGGAGATCGATACTCCGATCAATGGTAAATGGATTAAGTTATACTATGCATAAGCGGATGAAACCAGAGGCTAAGGGCAATCACTCTACTTGTTTATTGTTATTTATTTTATTACGTGTAAACCTTTTTAAATTAAAAAAAAAAAGGGAGGGAAAGAAAAACAATCTGCCCTACCCGTTCTTCTACAAACAATTCTTGGTCTTATGGGCACCGAAAACCCAACAGGAGCGCACTGAACACGCTGCCTCAGGAGCGCACTGAACACGCTTCCTTTTATAACAAAATCGATTTAACACAAGGGCACTGATCACCCTGGTCGATTGGGCACCGAAAACCCATAAGGAGCGCACTGAACACGCTGCCTCAGGAGCGCACTGAACACGCTTCCTTTTATTGGAACACGCTCGGTGGTGCGCCTGATACACGGCCACTCTAAGACAGGCGTTATACCAACTGATTGTTCTACACTATTTATCAAACTATCGGAACATGCTCGGAGGATCGCCTATAAGACGCGCCCTACCAGTAAAAGAAACCTTTTTTCTTTTTTTTACAAAAACGCCTTGACGCGTCTCATTCATGCAAAAACCAAATCGATTTTATCATAAGCCTACGCGCCTTTTTACTAGCCTCGCCACGACATATAAGGGAACTTCGCTCACTCTTTGACATTATATCTCATCCAACACAAAACACATTAACACTAGCCCACGAGGCACGTATACAAAGATTCCTTTTTCAAAAAAAATAGATAACATAAACAAGGGCATCCATAACAAACCTCGCCTCTCTTTTACAATACTAAGTAAACATAAAGAAAATCAACTGACTACAGAGGGGCATACCCTCACAAGCATAAGAAACACTACCGCTCGTATCAGGCATCGGTCAGTTTGGCCAGCTCGGCCTCACATTCAGCAACACGCTTTACAACAAATTCAACAGAACCCCGCGCATATTCCACATAGTCTTCTTCTTTGGAAAGCTGTTGCACGAGGTCGTTATAGCGATGACGCGCTTTACCTCGTAAAACTGAATCCGCGCTCGCGCGAATTAATCCCATAGTCTCACATTGATCAGACAGTGTCGCACGTATGTCTTTACATCGCTGCTCATGCGAATGGAGCAAACTTCTGGTCTCTGAAAGAACATCACGTAAGCGCTTGGCCTCTTTCTCAAGATTAGCACGAGCTAGCGCGCCAGGAGTAGCTGGGAGAGCTAATACCCACAAACCACCCAAAGATGCCATGATGACTAAAAAGTGATTATGATAAAGCAAAATGACAAATTCAAACAATTTTATACTGACAGAATTGGTGCATTTAATGCAAAGAAAGTCGCTCCAGGCATGAATGACACGTGTTCCATCAAACGAATTTACATTCATTAAAAACAGGCTATACACGGCATCTACATGAAGGAAAAGGGATTAAACCAGCGGCATAACCGCGCCCACAGCCATGGCGCGTCTACAACGCATCTTAGACACTTCAACTCCGAAAAGAACGAGACAACACGAAAGCGCGGGCTAATGATGCATTTATTATGCGTAAAGCACGAGAGACGTCATACAAACTCAAAGTAGAAAATACCCGTCGCGCCCTACAGCTCCGAAGGCGCTCCAAAGAAATTTCATCAGGCTCATGCCCAGATAGTCTCATCCCCTCCACCAAGGAAGTCACTTCAGCAAACTCGAGGCAAGAATCATTTGATAATTTCCCAAAATAAGTGACTACTATAGGCAACACAAAACTCGCTTTACGCAAACGATGAATCGCATCAACAACCTCCTCGCGAGATAGCGCCATTTGCCCGATCGTCAAAAAAAATGGGAGGATACAAACAACCAAGTAATTCAGAAACAAAACACATCCCACCTATTTATACGGGATCAGTCATTAATACAGGCATTTAAAGACCAAACACGAAAACCAATATCCATAATCCAAACGACAAATAATTAAATCCTTCCTCGCTCAATAAAAATAAAAATAAAAAGGGAGGGGGATAATTCTCACACACTCAAAAAAAAAAGGAGGGGGGGGGGGGAAGATTTCACGACTCGGTTTCAAGATCAGCCAACTCTTTCCGCTTCACCTTTAGCTCCTGCTCGACCTGCGTGACCTCTTGTTCTAACCCACCAAGAGCGTCAGTAGCATTACTAAACTCTAAGGCAACCCTCTTCCGCTCTTCAGTCTTAGCCTCGACCTCAGTTACCAACCGCTCCTTCTCTTGAACCAGTCGCTCAATTTCGGCAGATAGCTTTGAGGCTCGGGGGTCGGGATTGGTCTTCACCTTCTTTAATAGCTCCTGCAACCAAGCGACGTTGAGATGCATATACTCTGCAACTGAAAGAATTCCTTCCCATTTCGCCATCTGATCCTCAGAAGGTGGATCCCGCTCACCGCCATAAAGACCGGTCGCCACGACCAACAGATCACGGACCATTCTCACTTGCACTGACGCCCCGAGACAACTAGCTATCGTCGGGGGCACAAGATGGCCATGACGCCTCAGAATTTTAGTATAAATAATCACGTGCGCTGAAGAGACCCAGAATCCATGAACGAGCTCAAAAGCCTCCTTTTCAAAACCAATCTCCGAACGATCAAAGACTCGATCGAACAAAGGGAGAGCAGCAGAATTACGAGCTGTATTGGCCGGAGAAGAACGAGTCGTGTTGGCAGCAGAAGAACGAGTCGTATTAACGACTGGAGAACGAGCTGCAACGGTGGCAGGCGAGCCCAACACTGCAGAAGCCGAGGGTCGATTGACGATCTTATCATTTATGGGAGGTAAAGAATTACTCATGCGCTTCTCACTACCTGCGCTGTCAGTTTCTTTGTTCACACGCTTACCCATATCCGCTTTCTATCAAAAAAAAAGAGAGAAACATATAGGTAAAGCACATAAATAACGAGTCGATAAGGTAATACCAAGCGAAAACGATAAGATACCCAAAAAAACCCGGCATGCCTCACCTGCTCAGAGGGCGCCGAAGTTGCCTCCTCGTCGACGTCTGTGTCACCCGCCCGCTCGTCTGAATAACCCTCTTCGAAGGAACCTGGAGCAAAACGTATACAAATGCAAAATCCTCTTAATTTGCTGAGAAAGTGAAACAGATACTAGAGCCTTTATATAGGATTTTGTCTTCTGCTAGGGATTAAATGCGTCCCACGTGTAAAACTTAATACATACCTGGATCAGACAGTACAAGGGCAGAAGAAGACGGGCCCACTGGGTGTTCTCTCCCCGACATTGATGAACTGAAAGATTCCAAAATGGCAGACGGAGAGATCAGAGGATTAACCTCACCACGCTTAACGGGACCAGTGCTTCTGTTATATGGTGCCCAAGTCCCCTCACGAACTTTGGATTGCTCGAGCGAGCAGGGGTCTGTATGGACGCGGCACGCTTACGCTTCGAGGGAACTGTCGGATGCGCCTGTTTAGTATAAGATTTGTTAGAAGGGGAGGACATGCACCGAGGAATAGGGACTATGCCCGCTTCCCAATTTCATTTGTCAGTCAAAGCCCTCTCACGCCACTCATTCTCGGGCATATTAAGCCACTCTTCCAGTGAACCGCTTGCGCGGCCCCGGATCATGAGCGCTGCCAGGCTACGGGCAAGCAGAAACTAATAAACATGAAATCTAGAAAGAAGGCGCATAAATACAAAACATCGAATTGACGTGACCAAGGAGCAGTTACTCACCGATACAATACTAGGCGCTGAAGGCGACGGTTTGGGGACTTTGGGTGTCCGCGATCGCCCTTATCCGCCAGCAGCTTTTGGGGAGGGAAGGGGGACTTTCCTCTTCGACTTATGCTTCACGACTGCGTCAGGATCCAAAGGAAGGGAACCCCAAGCTGTCTCAGAAGAAACCCGAGCGTGACCCTTGTTCCCAGGAACTAGCCTCAGAGGTTCTCCCACACTCCTTTCAAGCACAAAACGGCCGACGCGGTGCATATCAAAAAGCTCGTCCTTATCCGGCGCGTGGTAATAAACGCGAGCAGTGACTAGAAAATTCATCACGCGTGTTAAAAGCTCGTCCCAATAATGACACCAATCCGTAGAAACACGGAGAGTATCTCGAGCGGGCTGAGGATAACGGATGGTAAAGGGAGCTGGACGACAGCGAAGTGCGCCTCCCTCAGAGTAAACAAACCTATCATAATAAACCTCAATCGAAGCGTCATTCAGGATAAGAAGAGGCAAGGGAGGTGGAGGGACCCCCTGGTCAAAACCTGCTTGGCGGACAACCCGATCGAAGTTATAGGCCTCAATAGAGAACGCGCCCCCGCAAAAACCAGGAAGGTAACCAGACGTGACCGACAAAATAAAGTCCACCTCACTCGCCTGATTTACGTTTCGAGAGTCGAGAATCTCTTCTTCATCCGAGTAAAAGGTATAAGGAGTAGGTCCGACGCGGCCATCAGTATATGGAGAAAAACAAAACTTGCTCTCAACATCCATATAATGGGAAATACTGTCGAGAGATTTGGGCGATTTCCGCTTGAAAAGGCGAGCACGAGGATAAGTATACACCATGGGATCTTGATAGGTTTCCCCATCCTCATTGACTCTTTCTTCGACGCCATGAATGGTGAGTGGCGGACTCGATGGGATGTACCCTGGAAAGCGATCCCAAGACCACATTTGAAGAAAGCTCGCAGGAATGAAAGTTTCGACAGTGCGCACATTGGCGGCCCTTTGAATATCAACCACGAGCAAATCCAAGTGGTGATAAAGTTCGCCCAAGAACATAGGGGCCAGAGGAAAAGATACACCACGCGCCATTAGAACAGCCATGGGCATAAGTTCTTCCTTGATTGTATCCCCTGGGCTGAATTCGAAGATGTCATGACTCAACCAGAAAAGAAGAAATGCAGCCAACTGTACCGTCTCCGAATCCGCGCCATAATCCGGATATTCCCAACGACCCTCCACCATTTTCGGAGCCCAGTACTTCACAAATAAGGGGTAAGAAGAGCGCTTTTTCTTCGACTTGCTAGAAGTGGCGGCTTCAGCTTTGTCCTCGCCTGCGAAGCGCAAAGACAGATTTCTGGTTAGTCGGGCGCAATAAAACGCCCGCGAGAAAGTAAAGAGGTAGTAAAAGACGAGTTAAAGAAAATATTACCCCGGGTGCCTCCATGTTCCTCGCCCCCTTCTATATCATTATCTTGGGCGCCCTCAAGTTCCTTACCCTTCTCTGGATTATCCTCGGCTCCCTCGATAGGAACGTCCCTTGCGAGCTCTTTGGACTTCTTCAGAA
>JAJJMA010137879.1:0-29459 GCA_023529015.1 Papaver nudicaule
CTCAATATCATTCCAAGAGAAATTAGAGAAAAGAATAGAGTTTTACAGTAGAGTTTGTAGAGTTGGAGCAAGAATTTATATATATCTAAAGAATGATAATATGTGGCGTGGATTATGGAATTAGAGAAATGTGTTGCTTTGTGATATGATTGATGAATTACATATTGAGGTAGGTGTACTTAACCGTTGCTTTAACAATTTATTTATTGTTTTGAAAAATGTTCTAAATGGTGTTTTTAAGAAATAAACGTTGATGGTAAAAATGATTTACAAAGAAGTGAGTTCATGTCTTGTATTGGGTAATGATCCCCAGAAATTATAGGGTAATGATCCCCTGCTAGTGATACGAATACGATCAGAGGTATCAAGAGTGTGCCTTGATTTGTTCTAACAATCACAGAAAGAAAGATTAACTGGTTAACTTCTTCTTTTTATTATCTTGAGAAATCTCGATTACAGAAGATGAACTCTCTGCCTCTCGTCTTTCGACTTCTCTGCCTTTTCCTAGGCATTGGTCTCTTTATATATAGAGAACCATGCCTGACAATTTAATCTAAACTAGGAAATATAAATCCTAAACTAGACAAGTCCTAAACTAGGAATGTCTTCTGGAACAAGTAAATAACTTAACTTCCTCTAGTATCTTCTAGATACTTCTCGGCTGCTATTGTTTAGCCGTTGTTGCTGGCTAGCCTGATACCCCTGTATCAAGGCTCCCCCATTTTAAAAGGCTTGTACTCCCGTGCAAGCTATAAACTTGAGGTTAGGAAAAGTATCTTCACCCTGTTCTTTGTTGAACCATTTTGCTTTGCTAGGCAATTGTCCATCTTTTCCTACACGAAACATCACACGGTTACCTCTCCTGGTAGGTGTAATCTTAGTCTCCACGATGCAGTCTTCTTTTAGAATTTCTTCTCTTTCAACTCTCAAGTCTTCTACAGATGGTAACTTAAGTTCTTGGCCTTCATCTTCATGCAACATTGGAGGTTCAAATAACTTCAGGTACTCAGCATTGATAACCGAGTACATTTGCATGTAAGGTGGCAAATCTAGTTGAAAAGCA
This sequence comes from Papaver nudicaule, assembly GCA_023529015.1. Lineage (NCBI taxonomy): Eukaryota > Viridiplantae > Streptophyta > Magnoliopsida > Ranunculales > Papaveraceae > Papaver > Papaver nudicaule. The sequence continues at coordinate 1,064 of JAJJMA010137879.1, forward strand.
TTATCCCCATACTGTTTTAGTATCTTAAAAGGACCATAACGTATAGGCCTTAACTTCTTTGCCTCACCCATGAGTCTTTCTTTTCCTATACGTAACCACACCAAATCTCCTACTGTAAAATTGCAAGGAACTCGATGACGATCACTCTTAGCCTTGTATTTTGCCTGCGTCTTCTGTAGCTGAGCCTCAACTAACTTCTGAATTTTATGAATCTTCTCGACAAACCTCTCAGCCTTAGTTGCATCTTCTTCAAGAGACTCAGAATTTTGACTGTTGGCAAAAACCATATCAAAAGGTCCTTGTGGCAAATAACCCAAACAGACTTCAAATGGAGTTTTCAAGGTGGAACCGTGTACTGCTCGGTTAAAAGAGAACTGAAGATAAGGTAGACTTTCATCCCAAGTCTTGGGGTGTTTAGCGTTATAACCTCTCAATAGGTGTACAACCGTTCGATTTAGTACCTCCGTCTGTCCATCCGTCTGGGGATGAAAAGCAGTACTTCTGTTGAGTTTTGTATCCATTAAACCCCATAATTTGCTCCAGAATTGTCCCAAGAAGCGACTATCTCTGTCAGAGATAATAGAAGTAGGTAAACCAAAATGTTTCCAGACATGTATAAAGAATAACTTAGCTGCCCCTTCTCCTGTCACTGTCTTCTGACAGGGAATCAAGTTGATCATCTTGCTGAATCGATCGACTACAACAAACAAGTAGTCATTTCCAGACTTAGTGGTTGGTAATCCCCCTAGAAAATCCATGGAAATACTTTCCCAAGGCCTAAGTGGTACTGGCAATGGAATGTATAATCCTCTTTTTCGATTGGCTGGTTTAGAAGTATTACATAAAATACAACCTCGTATGTAGTTGTTAACATCTAACTGCATCTTTGGCCAATAGAGATATCTCTTAAGATTCAGTAGAGTCTTCTCCACTCCAAAATGTCCAGCCAGTCTAGATGTATGACTTCTCTAATCCAGTGAATTCTATCTCCTTCCTTGGGTATACACAAAGCAGTACCCTTATACATCATCCCTTCTTTGAGTTGAAACTCACTGACTTGTCCTTGACTCAATTTCTCATATTCCTTCTGAAAATCTTCATCATCTATATACTGTTGAGAATAATCTTTAGGGAATAGCGGTTGTGTTTGCATTGCTACTAATAAAGCTGTGGAACTAGGTGGCCTGGACAGCATGTCAGCCACTTTATTGGTCACCCCTTGCTTGTATTTGATAATGATGTGAAACTGTTCTAGATACGAAGCCCACTTCATGTGACGAGCTTGCTGAAGCTTTGACTGAGTTTGCAAATATTGCAATGGTTTGTGATCAGTGTGTACCACTACTTGCTTCCCAAGTAAATAGGGTCTCCAATGTTTCATCGTCTGGTGCATTGCATACAGTTCTTTATCGTATGTAGGATAGTTAACTACTGGTCCTGTGAACATCTCTGAATGGTAGGCAATCGGCTTACCTTCTTGTAGTAGTACTGCTCCCAATGCGTAACTAGATGCATCAGTTTCGACTTCAAATGGCTTCTGCAGGTTTGGCAAGACCAATACTGGAGCTTCTGTGATTTTCTTCTTCAATAGTTGAAAAGCAGCTTCATGATTTGATTCCCATTCAAAGACTCGATTAGCTTTAGTCAGTCCATGTAAAGGCATAGCAATTTGCGAAAAATGCTTGATAAATTTGCGCAAATATTGGCAAGCTCCTAGGAAACTTCTAACTTCAGTGACATTCTTAGGAACATGCCAATTTGAAACTACTACTATCTTTCCTGGATCAACTTGGATGTTTCCTCCTCCAATAACAAAACCAAGGAAGATCAACTCTTGGCACCCAAATTCACACTTCTTCTGATTTAAACGAAGTTGATTAACTTCTAGCACTGCAAGTACCTTCTTGATGTGTTCTAAATGTTCCTCCCAAGACTTACTGTAAATTAAGATGTCGTCCAAATACACGATTACAAAATCGTCAATGAAAGCGCGCAACACTTCATTCATCAGTCGCATAAAGGTAGCTGGTGCATTACACAACCCAAATGGCATTACTAGCCATTCAAACAAACCTTGTCTAGTCTTGAATGCGGTTTTCCAAGTATCTTCCTCCTTAATCCTCACTTGATGGTAACCAGATTTAAGGTCCAGTTTAGTGAAGTATCGAGCATTTCCTAACTGATCAAGTAGATCATCTATTCTTGGTAATGGGTATCGATTCTTAACAGTAATCTTATTAAGAGCCCGATAGTCTACACACATCCTCCATCCTCCATCTTTCTTAGGTACCAGTAATACTGGTGAACCACAAGGTGAACAGCTCGGTACTATCACCTTGTGTTCAAGTAATTCAGAAACTTGCTTCTTGATTTCTTCTGATTCTAATATAGAGGTTCTGTACAGCCCTAAATTTGGTAGAGATGCATCCCCTGTAAGATTAATCTCATGTTCTATACTCCTCTTTGGGGGTATGAGTACTTCTGTTTGAAAGAGTTTATTGAACTCTTCTTTCAGAGCAGTAATGCCTTTATCTTGAGGTGCGGATCTGACCGTATGTAATGACATCTTCTTCTCTCCTTCTACGGGTCTGATCATAAGCAACACGAACTTCCCACTTGCATTAATCAACCTCTTAACTTGGGTTGTATTAACTAGATTCACAGTTGAAGATCTTGTGCTTGCGTGAATTCGATACTCCTTCTCATCTTTGATGAATCGATAAACTCTTTCCCTATGATAGTGTACTGCATCTTGCTTCCAGAGATAAGGATTGCCGAAAATCACTTGTGCTACATCTAATGGTACTACATCACAGGTAATCTCATCCACATACTTACTAGTAATAACAAAATTGAACGTACATTGCGTAGTTACCTTTAATTCAGTATCTTTATGTATCCAACCCAAGGGATAGGGCTTAGGATGTGCTGTAGTAATAAGTCCTAACTTGCGTACCAACTTGTCAGAGATTAAGTTCTTTTGACTGCCAGAATCAATGATAGCTTCTATAAGACTTTGTTTCATCTGAATTTTAACATGGAATAACTCTTCTTGTTTGTTCTCATCTGCATCAGCACAATTCAGCATCAATGTGAGCTTTGGATCTGGTTGTTGGAGTTCAGATATGTCTTCTACTCCAACATCTTCTGTAACTAAAGTAGTTTTCCTCTGACTTCTGAATCCTTCACTTTCTCGCAGTTTTCTTGGCTTAAGATGAGGGTGCAGTGCCCAACATGTGTCTTTGACATGCCCTTTAGCTTGACAATGATCACATGTTTTATCTTCTTTGTCTGATGTGTTACTTCTACTTCGACTAGGTTCTGGTTTTCTTTGCCTTTCTTCTATCTTATTTCCAGCTCTTCTTTCAGAATTTCCACCCCTTGTTTCTGGACTCAATGGCTACAGCTTTTACAGAAGCATCATCAAGATCTGTTACGTTGAACAATTTCAATTCCCTCCTTGTGGAATCATGAAGACCTCCAACATATTTTCGTAAGGTTTCTGCACTTTCCATATCTATATCTAGAGCCATAGCCTGACGTTTAAAATCTGTAGTATATTCTTGAGCAGTCTGTTGATATCTTTGTCGTAGATGTTGCCATTTATACCAACATTCATCATCATGACCTAGTGGATAGAATTGCTTCTTCATCAAGGCTTTAAATTGTATCCATGTTGCTGGTTCTGTTTTATGGTTTCTTTTATACGACTTCCACCATACAAGAGCATGATTTGATAACTTTAAACTAGCAAAACTTATTTTTTGAGCATCCGCTACTTGATGCACAGAAAAATAGTTTTCCAATTTGTCTATCCACCCATCTAGTCTGTCAGCATCTATGGAACCATCAAAATCGGTAAGGTCGATTTTTATTCCGACCTTCAGTCCTCCATATAAGCTCTCACCTCAGCATCATCTTCTGATTCCCCTGATGAGGTACATCCTTTAGTCTTCTTTGATGATCTCGAGTTAGAAATCTGATTCTCAACACTAGCTTTCATGAATTGTTGTAACACCTATGTTAAGCTTTGTAGTTGTAGCTCAAACTTCGTAGATTTTTCTCCTCCACCAGACGAAAGACTATCTTCGTCGCCTTCTCCCATCTTCTTGTAGTAACTCTCTTTAGGTTTTCTGAAGTCTGGTAAGATTAATGTAGATTCTCCTGACCGTATGTATCCTTCCCGTGTTAAGACCATGCACCACAGTTATTCCGCAGGTGTCAGAACACGGCTCTGATACCACTTGATACGAATACGATCAGAGGTATCAAGAGTGTGCCTTGATTTGTTCTAACAATCACAGAAGGAAAGATTAACTGGTTAACTTCTTCTTTTTATTATCTTGAGAAATCTCGATTACAGAAGATGAACTCTCTCACTAGTACAAAAATGGGCTTAGGTGACAGTTTAAAACTGTCACCAAAATAATTACATGACAGTTTTTAAAAAACTTATGGCCTGTCACATAAGCCCCTGTCACCAAAGATCTTATAAAAACTGTCACCTAATCATGTCTATAAGATAACAGTTTCTTCATAAACATGTCATCGTTAAGAACATATGATGACATTTTTTATATGAAACAGTCATCGGAAATTTATTGTCTGTTCTAAGATGACAGTTTTCTTCACCAAACTGCCATCATAGACAAATTTCGCAACATTTTTTAAATAAAACTGTCACAGAAAACCTTATATGTGACAGTTTATTTGTAAAAACTGTCATCGTACAGCCCTTAAAGTGACATTTGCCAAGAACAATGGTCAGTGATATTCTCGTTTACACCGTCTTACTGAGATAATAAATATCAAAATAATAGTAGACGAGATCTCAGTTGATACCGAACTCGGTAAATTAATTTATTGAATAAGTAAATCAGTACATAACTCAATCCTAAAAAAATGTAGTACAGAACTATAATTTCCAACGGAATAAGTGAAATACAAGTTGATGTATGACATAATTCAACTGATCTTCACGTAAAAGTAAGTAGTAGTACTTAAAGAAATTAATAAATATATTGTAATACCATGCCCGTTTTTAAGCTGACCTTCGCCTTGAGCTTTTTTGATCATTTACTAAAGCCACTCATGCTCCTCTTCAGCAGATTCAACAAAATTTAGCATCTAATCTTCCCGTTTCGGCTGTGACGCGACCTTTCATAAATCAATTTGTTTCTCTATATGTACATGTTGTTCATTTAAACTGCTTCTCACCTGTTTGAAATAGACACTAGTTACTACCTTAAACCCAATAAAACTGTGCACATCAAGATAGTGTAAAAACTCATTGAATATTATAAGAGAAAATGGCATCAGCTGCACATGATGTGCAAGTATTAGGCACTCCCGACATGACTCCCTAATCATTGCTTGTCATAAAGAGGTGTGTTTAGATCATTCAAAAATTTACTGGAACTACTAGGAGATATGTGAAGTCAGATGGGGCAGCAATTACCAGTATCATGAAAGTTGCAGTACCAACATTCCTATTCCTCAATAGTTCGTTACATGCTTGAGTTGTTTCATATATTTCCAGCACTAATAGTCGAGCCCGACACAATCTGTTGATATAACAGCATCATATCATGCTGCAAAACACACAAACAATTTCAAGATAAAGGAAACAACTTATCACACAAGGAGAAGACAATGTATAAACTGAAGAAATTTTGAAGAAACAATCTCACCATGGAAAGAAACAATCTCACCATGGTGGTTATAGGTACTGGACAAAGAAGAAAAAAACAAGAAACTAACTACCATGGACAAATACTATTTAGGGAACTAATTCCAGTTCTGGATCACATGGTGTCAACATCAAATATGTGATACCATCAGACAAGAAAGAGCTTGATAAAAATAATGCTTAGTGTGGAATAAGACCTTCTTGGAATGGCCACTGAGTGTAGATAAAAGTTGCCCAGGCGTGCGATCGAAAACAATAACATTTGTATCGATGCCTCCAGTTGAAATTTTATCCTGCTAGTTCACATATGGGATGATCAGAAAGGTTGGACTCATATAGTTAACTGGATATAACAGTATATAAGACGATGGCACTAGAGGATGGATATATATAAACGGACAAAATGCCAGGTCTGTTAGTTTTGTGAAGGGGATGACTGGAAAGCTGGGTGTACCTCTCAAGGGCATCAACGGGAGCCAATGTGGAAGAAATCTAGAATCAAACAAATACAAACAATTAGTCATGTCTGGAACCTGCACAATGAACTTCTAACTACGCCTTTTGAATCGAAAGGATCTGGAATCCTGCTAAAAACATTGATAACAGTACCTGGCGCTTTTTTCCGCTGCTGTGTAACTACGGTATTACAGTCGGTAAGATCTATAATTATATCAGCTGAAATTTCAGGGCGTGATCTCTTCCCATCATGGTCCATATTCACATCCTCAGCATAGCTGCAAGCACAAAAGATTACATGGTAACTGGTATGATATGGAATAGTTCGGAAAACACCTGGAAAAATTTGACCACGTTACGTGTAGAACAAGCACCTCTTTTCCCGTTGTTAAATGTGGAATCATCTGCCGTGGCAGCTGCTAATGTTGGAAATCGAACATGTCTTTCTGCCAGAGTCTACAAAGTCCTTGCTTCATCCCTTTCCTTTTTCAGCCTTGCTATAACGGCAAGCAGCATCGTGCTGTTAGCACAAACTCTATTAATTAACAGAATTACAGATGAAACGTCATTTGTGTAAGTGCAAAAAGAACATAATATAATTATTGCCGACTCAAAAAGAAGAAATGAACTACAGAGTACAGACTAAATTTTGGAACCACCTTTACTTGCTTACCAAACTAAGTTGAACTCTCTAATCAAGCACATAAAAAGATGATCTTGGGTATGTAATAGCCTATCCAACTCTAAACGAGTACAAAAAAGGTTAAAAGTTGTATGCACAAATGTAGATGTAAATTGAAATAAATGTAATCAATTTTAGGTATCCAATGGGAATAAAAGGTTAATTTAAACTCCAACAAATGCAAGTATCGCAGTGGTGAATTCTAGCGTGTACCTGGTAGAGATCATCACTTAGCTCTTGCCTTGCTGTATGTAATTGTTGTTCCAATGCAAAATGTGACAGCATCAACTGATCCCACTCCTACACAGAAAAATGACAATTAGAATTACAATATGGACAAAAACAAAAACAACAGCATAGAAAAGTTAGATACGGAAAGAAACCATAGATCTAGAAAGAAGAACATAATGAATGGTAGAGACAGGAGAATGGACATCATATTTGATTAGACTCTTCAATCTGAATGCACATCATATTGAAGCTCTGTGACCTTTTAGTTTGCTGCTTGTTCGAGAAGAATGATTGCTTCCTGCTCTTTTCACATTCTTGTGCGAGATGACAAAAATCTTAGGAGGACATCTAATGGCATAATATAGATAATTAAAATAAACAAGCACAAACCACACCACAGTAATAAACCCGACAAATACATGTCAAATAAAAAAAGGTAGTCTAAACCTACTTGTTCTGCTTTGCGAGCTTACATTGCTTCACATTTTAATTTCGTCAAATCATTTTGAATCTCTCCATACCTGCAGTATTTCCATAACTTCAAGCACTATGTCAGTCATCTTTTGTTGAGCCTCTACAAAGTAATCCGGCATGCTTCATGCTGAAATATTAAAGTATATTCTTTTAGCTAACTTAGTCACAAACTTCAAAGTAAACATTTTCTAAAAAATCTGTAAAGCCAACCTTCTCCTTTAATACCTTAGTTTTATTACATGCAACATCAAAGTTCCTTTATGCGCAATTAGTTGTTTTTCCCATGATTCAAGTTTCAGCATGAAATTCAACTAAAATAATGGCAAATCATTAATTCCATAAAACAAACCATTATAATTCTGGCAAATCTGGCCCAACTGTTGGTGTATACGTTATAAGTGTCCATTCCGCAATATTATCAATCAAAATTTTACAATAACCAGAAAACCACAAACATTTAGGTGATTTCCTATTGATACCATTCATTTGCAAAGCCTATACCTGTACGAGTAGAAAATCTGCATAGGTACTCAAGGAGCCATATCCATCAGATCTACTCATACATACAGTAGTTTAGTTGAGATTCAATAGTGCGAAGACCACCAAACTATACCGAAGGTAATCAGAACAGTAATTAGAGACTGAAAACATATAACATTAAAGGCTAAATGTATAAATATTTATTTGTATTCCAATGTCGAGATTACATGAATATAACCCTAAGGAACCCGAGGAGATACAGACCTAATCTCACTCTTGCCGCTTAGGTTCAACCCAAAGAGAATTCCAACCCTTACAACGTTTTCCAAGCTCGCCTTATATAGGCGGAGCTTGGGTGGTTTACAGCTAATAAAGACAAAAGACTCAATCGTGGTGGTGTCAGTCCCTATCGAGTAAGGCGGTTTATTCGCTGGCGCTCCGAGGTTGATTCTAGGGCTTCGATCCTTTGACATGGTCCGAATCCATTCCTTCCGAGTCTTGCCTTTGCTAGTGCGTGTCCTTCTTCTTTGGTTTACTCCGAGACTTCGCTGCCGATCCTCTCGGTGTGGTTTGACTTCTTGGATGCGAGACACGTGTTTCGAGGGGTTTTACCCCCTACAGTTTGCCTCTTTCCTTGTACGAAGATCGAAGAGATTCGGAGAAGGAAATTATTCTGGATTTTTCTTCCTTTCGACACGTGTCCGGTATTTTAACTTCTTTGGCCGACACCTGTGGATTTTAATGATGTTGAGATCCCCATTCCTTCTACCTTTTACCGGCTGCGCCGGTCTTGTATTCTCTTATTTAAACTTTGTTTACCCCTTTCAGTTTTCTGCGATATTCTTAGTGTTTCTCGATCTCCCTCTGTTGGATCTGCTGTCTTTCAGACTTCCGCAATTTCTCATATTCTCCTTTGTTTGTTCTTTCTTTGAGTTCTTCTTTGCCTTTAAAATCCCTGAAGTGAATATGCAATCTGGTGGTGAATTTTCCCGAAAGATGGTTAATCCTCAGGAATCTTCTTGGGAAGAAAGAGCCAAGGCTTACGGTTTTGATGCAAGTCTTTTCCCTTGTAGGAGTTTGGGCAAGGTTAGCTTGTCTCCTGAATTACTTTCTTCTCATCAGTGCAGTGACAGAAAATTAATTGTTTCCGGTGAGCAGCTTGGTTCCGGTCTCCCGATTCCGTTATATGACCCTGAGAATCCTCTTTTTTACGAAATTTACTCTCGAATCAATCCCCCTTGTGGCGTGATGCAACTGGACGGAAATTCTATCCGAGTCATTCGAGAGTGGGTAGCTCGTTCGAATGGTAAATCTTTTTACTATGAAAAGCTTCCCGAGGAACTCAGGCGTTCACCAGATTTTTGGACTGCCGAAATTTTTTTCAAATACTATAAAGTAGAAGAGGGCTTGCTTGCACCGATGGTTCCCTGGGGCATAAGCCTGGTCAAAACAGTTGATGCTTCGCATGTTATGAGCGACGTGGATTCTCCTGGGTCTTCAGCGAATATACTCCTTCGTTATTCTAATGATGAGGCGTGGTTTTCTAAACCTGTTCTTATCGAAGGTCCTGTTCTTTTCGGTTACGAAGATAAAAAGAAAAGAGTTGAACGAACAAAATTTAGAAAGGATCACAAGCTTTCTGTTGTTGAATTTTACAAAATTCATTTCTCCGAGGAAAAGCGCAAAAGATTTCAGGAAAGGATAACTGCTGCTAAGGAAAAGGTTCGTCGGGTGATACATGTGTATATATAGGTATGTATCTCCTTACTGTTTTTCTGATGTGATCTTCTTTTCAGAAGCTTGAGCTGGGAAGCACGCAAGTTCGGGAACAGACCGATCACTCGAGGAAAAGAAAGGAACCTTTGAAGCGGGGTGACGAACGGAGTCAAGATAGTCTGATGAGAAAACACTATATGCCTCGGTTGTTTTCTAGGTATGGATGTCTGCCTCTGTTTTGGATCCTGACTATCATGACTATTTTGTAGCAGGTGAAAGTGTTCCGAGTTAACGAAGGTGCGATGAAGTTTTCTCTGTGTGATCCCAATCGGGAGAAACCTGTTTTTAGTGGTGTAAATAAGAAGCTTGTGCAGACCCTTTCTCGAACTATTGGTTCGCAGAGGTCTGCTGTAAAGGATGTCGGCAAAGGTGCAGTTGTTCCTCTCGCGCCCCTGGGAAGAGTCGATGGTGGGTGCTCCGAGGATGAGAAGTTTGGATCTTTGAAGAGGCAGAAAGTGATGCCTGCAAGCGAGCCAGTTCCTCGGGATGCTGTCGTGGTGATGCATCCCCAAAGTACTATGCCGCCACCGGGGCCTGTTGCTCCTGAATTTGCCGGGATCCGAGTTGCTGATCCTTGCCCGACTAACATAAGTTTTAATCAGTATGGTTCCAATGAGTGTTTTGTGAATTCTTCGCTGAGTCAATCTTCTGGACCTACCTCTGCCTTGAGTTCAGCTCCTGTTGGCTTTGTACGAAGGCCTTATTCGGTGGAAGAGGCACAGAAGTTGCTTGAGCGAAGCTCTATTCCTGGTCCTTATGCCGAAGATCTTTCCGAACATTTGAGAGCGTACGCTAAGGATCCTGTGAAGCATCCCTTGGATCTTTCGGTGGCTAGGTTTCTTTCGCAAGCGTTTTCTGGCAAATGGGATAGAGAAGTTCTTGCCGCCTCTCCTTCGTAGCATCAAGCTTTTATTGAGGCTGTGAGTGTACTTTTGTTTTAATTTGTTTCTGTGTGTCGGTCGTTTTGTAATGATTTGATTTTTGTATTATCATCGGTAGCAAAAGCATCATGGGATGTACCTACTGGATCTGTCTGAGGCACAAGCTCGTGAAATTATCCGTCTTGATGCGGTTATTCAGGCTTTAGGACGAGAAAAAGGTGATCTCTCAATACGTTTTGAAACCGCTGCCAGGGAGCGAGATGATTATGCGCGAGAGTTGGAGGCCAAGAAGAAACAAGTTTCTAAACTGAGCTCCGAAGTAATTTCTAAGGAAAGCGAGCTCTATCTTTCGCAAGGTGCTTGTAAGGAAAAGGACTGCCAGCTTGCATCTCGTGACGAGGAAATTCTGGAGCTCCGAGGTCATATCGGTGGGGAAGAAGATCGAACTGCTTTATTCAGTCGTCAGCATATTAGGCGCTTGTTTAGGGATTTTGGTATGCGGCCTCCCTATTATGACAATGGTGTGAATGATCTTGATGCCTTCCTGGAGTCCGATAAAGGACTTATTCCTTCCGCATATGTGAAGCAGGTAGTAGCGCAACTGAAGGTTGCGAGGGAAAATGGTGAGCTTGACCTTGAAGAGATGGAAAGCGAGGGAGATGAAGGTGATGTTGACAGTGAGAAGCATGGTCATGAACTGTCGGAAGGAAATCCCAATAAGGACAAGGGTGAAATGAGCGAGGGAAATGAGAATGTTAAGGTTTCTATCCAATCTGCTGGTGTTTCAAGGGCTGATGGTTCACCGATAAGGGATGTCAATGACCAAAATTCTTCAATTCCTCAGGCTAGTACCGATGTTACTGCTGGGGATGATGCTGCCACCAAGGAAATTGTTGAGAATGCTTGAGTGGAAGATACCCTGCTTCGGTTTCCCTTATTTTTCTTGTGTTTGAATATGACTCATTGTAGCTTGTTGGTTTTGAATTTTGCTTTTGAAGTGTATGTTTGTTTGTTATTGCCTTTCTTTTCTGGCTAGTATGGTTTCTTGAGGTGCAACTTCGGGGCTTACTTCGATGTGGGAGATAGTGAACCAAGCTAGTGGGGGCGTACGGATCACCCCGTCCAAAGGCTTTAAGTTACTCGCACTGGTTTTAAGCAAAACACTGGCTATTGATGTCGTGAACACCAGCTTTGCTCTTAATATATTAGGTAGGTACCGAAGATATTTGCTTATCTTCCTAGAGGGCATGGTAGTGCCCTGATAACCTTTAGCCCAAGTAAATGTGAGAGCGTTAACATGGATGTCCCGTTTCTCAATAATAAAGTAACACAATGGGGGAGTGCCGGTCAAGGCTGGAGCTTAGACATGGCACTTTTCTCTTATCGCGGCCTAAAGTTCGACCTATCCAAATCTTTAACTGTCCCCCCCCCCCTGGGGCACAATTTTTTAGAGGGGTCCCTCGGCTGCGTACTTTACTCCTTGTTTTTCAGAGCGAAGCAGCTGCCTCAGGGTTCCATCTTCCTCTATAGGTAGATGTTAATCCCATTTATCGTCCCATCGTCGCCCGAGAACGTGAAGTCCTCGTGGCCATTTGGTAGTGGGTACGATTGTATCATCGGCTTATGTAGCCTTGATTCAAGGTATCCGCCGCTAACGGGGTGTCTTGTGGGTAGAGGACCGTGCCATATAACTCGTAGGGCCCTTACAATTTATATGAGCATCAGCTTTGTGCCTGCTATGCGAGGTCTTTTTTGTTGGCGTTTTTGCCTCGGCGTTACAGCCTTTTTGTTTTGTTGGCGTTTTTGCCTCGGCGTTACAGCCTTTTTGTTTGTTGGCGTTTTTGCCTCGGCGTTACAGCCTTTTTGTTTGTTGGCGTTTTTGCCTCGGCGTTACAGCCTTTTTGTTTATTGGCGTTTTTGCCTCGGCGTTACAGCCTTTAACTAGATCATTCTTTCGGAGTTTGATTCGGCGCTTTCGTCGTAAAATTATCTTTATTTCGAGGATACATGGTACATTATGTGTAATATTTCCTTATATATTTTGCGTTCCACGCATTGCCGAGTCCGAGGCCGTCTTTTTCGTCAATTAGTTTGTACGCTCCTTTTCCCCCCTTCTGCGTGATTGTGTACGGACCTTCCCACACTGGCTCTAGCTTTCCCGCGTTTCCTTTTTGGTATGGCGGTATTTCTCGTAATACAAGTTCGCCAGGTTGAAACTCTCTTTCAATTACTTTTTTGTTGTATCCTCGGGCAGCCCCTTTCTGGTAATTAATGATGTGTTGTCGAGCTTCCTCCCTTTCTTCTTCGAGGTCATCCAATTTTGCGTATATTAAATCTGCCGACAGGTTCTGTTCCCACGCTTTGTATTTATCTGTTGGTATCATTATTTCTGTAGGCAGTACTGCCTCGGTTCCGTATGTTAGGTGAAAAGGAGTCATTCCTGTTGCTCGTCTTTGTGAGGTTCGGAATGCCCATAGTACGTTGTGCAGATGTTCGCACCACTGCTTCTTGTGCGGCAATACTCGCTTTTTCAAGTTGTCTCCTATTGTTTTGTTTGTTGCCTCGGCCTGTCCGTTACTTTGAGGATATATTGGCGTCGAGGTACCGAACCTTACGTTGTATTGATTTAGAAGTTCTTTAACTTCGGCGCTGAGGAATTCTTGGGCGTTATCCGAGACTATCTCTGCGGGTACTCCAAATCGACAGAATATGTTCTCCCAGAAGAAGGTAAATACTTCTTTTCCCGTGTGGCTTCGCAAAGCTTTGGCTTCGATCCATTTGGAGAAGTAGTCGGTTGCGACTATAATGTATCTTCGTTGCCCCGTTCCCGGAATGAATGGGCCGACGATGTCTACCCCCCATTTGGCAAAGGGCCATGGGCTTAGTACTGAATTCAAGTTTGTTGCTGGCGCGTGGATTCGCTTAGCGAATCTTTGACATGGGTCACATTTTTGAGAGATGATCTTTGCATCGACATGCATATATGGCCAATAGTATCCCTGAGCCTTTGTTCGCTGCGCCAGTGCTCTCGCACCACTGTGGGTACCCGCTTCGCCGCTGTGCAGTTCTTTCATTAGTGCGATTCCGTCTACTCGGTGCACACACCTTAATAGTGGTCCCAAGAATGACTGTCGGTGCAAGACCCCGTCTATGAGTCGGTAGTTAGCAGATCTACTAGTCACTTTGTGTGCTTCTAGTGGATTGCTTGGTAATTCTCTGTTTTCCAAGTATTTCCTTATGGGAATTCTCCAGTCGTCGTATTCTTCTTGGATGGCCATCACCAGTTCTCCTTCTTCGGCTGCTATTGATGATTGCTTTATTCTTCCGATTTCGATGGAGATTATGCTTTTATCTGTTACCTTTGAGGCAATGAACGCCAAAGCGTCCGCATGCCTATTGTCTTTTCTACAAATGTGTCGTATTTTGAGATGCAGAATTTTTGACATAAGCCTTCTTGCTAACTTCTTATATTTGGATAACAAATCATTGGATTGGTAACTCCCGTCCAATTGTCGTACAACCAGTTGCGAGTCCGTTGTTATTCTTGCTTCCTGGATTTCCATGCTAATCATGCGTTTTAAAGTATGAATCATTGCTTCATATTCTGTTTCATTGTTGGTTGCTTCGAACTCCAACCGAAGTGCAAAGACAGTGCGCTCTCCTTCGGGCGATGTGAAGACTATGCCTATCCCTCGGCCATCGCTGTTTACTGATCCGTCAATGAAAATTTCCCATCTCCGAGGATGGCACTGTTCTAGCAGGTCTTCGGCATCTTCGATTCCCAAAATTGGTTCGTCTTCGTAATCCTCTTCTATTGGAAACCCGGCCAGGAAGTCTGCGATGATCTGGGATTTTAATGCCGTTCTGATTTCATACTCCACGTCATATTGTCCAATTTGAGCGTTCCATCTTGCAATTATTCCTGCTGCTTGGAGATTTTTCAGGATGGACTCGATTGGTGTTTTCGTTAGCACGATTATTTTATGGGCCTGGAAGTAAGTCTGAAGCTTTTGCGTTGCTACTACTAGCGCGAGGATTAGCTGCTCCAACTTGGTGTAATTCTTCTCAGCTGAAAAAAGGGTCCTACTGATGTAGTATACTGATTTCCCTTCTTCTTTAGTTGTTACTAGCACTGCACTAATGGCGTCTTTGTTCGCGGCTATGTATAATTTCAAGTTCTCGTCTCTCTCTGGGCGCTGCAGGGCTGGTAAGCTTGCTAGGTAAGTTTTGATCCCCTGAAAAGCGGCCTCCCTTTCGTCTGTCCACACGAATTGCTCTCCCTTTTTCAGAATGCTAAAAGAGTTTTTACATCGATCCGAGGATCGTGCGATAAATCTGCTAAGAGCAGCCAATCTCCCATTTAAAGCTTGCACCTCTTTTATGGTTGTTGGCGATGGCATTTCTCGGATTGCTTGCACCTTTAGCGGGTCTGCTTCGATGCCAGTTTTTGTAACTATGTACCCCAAGAATTTTCCAGAGGTCACTCCGAAGATGCACTTTGCTGGGTTGATCTTCATGTTAATCTGTCGCATCTTTTCCAGTATTTCTCGAAGGTCTTTCACGTGGGTGTCGGCTTTTTTGCTTTTGACAAGCATGTCGTCCACGTAAGCTTCGACGGTCTTTTTTAGCCAAGGACGAAAGATATTCTCCATGGCCTTTTGATAAGCGGCACCGGCGTTCTTTAACCCGAATGGCATTCTGGTATAACAGTATAGCCCGTTGGATGTTAAGAACGCCGTATGTTTCTGATCTTCGTCCGCCAAAAGAATCTGGTTGTAGCCAGAATAGCCATCCATGAAGCTTAGCAGCTCGTGGCCGGCAGTTGCGTCAACCATTTGGTCTATGCTGGGCAGGGGATGTGGGTCCTTCGGGCACGCCTTATTTAGATTGCTGAAGTCGATGCATATGCGTACTTCTTTGTTTTTCTTTGGTACAATAACCATGTTGGATATCCAATCTGCGTATTGTATTTTTTTGATAATTCCTGTTTCGGTCATCTTATTTAACTCTGATTCGACCGCCGTCTGGTATACGTCCGCTAGTTTTCGAGGTCTCTGCTTGAATGGTCGCACCGAAGGGTTTATATCTAAGTGGTGACAAGCCAAGCTGGGGTCTATTCCTGGCATCTCGCTCATCTTCCAGGCGAAGACATCAGCATATTCCTTCAGCAAATCTTCCAACTCATCTCGCTGCTCCCTTGTCATCAGCGTTCCAATTTTTACAATCTTCGGATCTTCATTGGTTCCGATATTTACATCCTCGGTTGGCTCTGTTGGGGTAAAGTTCGGGGTATCGTCGTTCATGGCACTGGGATCCTTCGGTGCTTCCTTCGTGATTATCTTTTTTCCTTGTATTATTTGATTAATTTCCTCGTGAATCATTTTCTCCTTTTGCTGCTTGTACCTTTCTCTTCGGTTACGCCGCGCATTTTTTCTCTGATCGATGTCTTTCTTGTGACATGCTTTGGACTCCGAGCCCTCGCCTTTGATCTCACCAATACCTTCGGGAGTTGGAAATCTGAGTTTCTGATGCAATGTGGAGGGCACCCCCAAGACCCCATGCAACCATGGTCGTCCCAGGATTGCGCTGTATGGTGATTCTATGTCCAGGACACAGAATGTTGTCTTTAGCTCCATCGAGGCCACGTACACCGGTAATGAGATGTCTCCCATTAGTTTTGACGCTCTTCCATTGAACCCGTAGATGGTGTAATCCGAGGGCATCAGTGGAATGTTCGAGAAATACTCCATGTATGCCATTCCGAATAATACATCTACCGAACTTCCTGGATCTACCAGGATTCTTGGTACTGGTACCTTATTTATATTTACTGTTATCACTAAAGGATTATTACTTGGGCTATCTTCGGGAAGGTCTGCTGCCGAATAAGTTATTGGTTTTAGTTGCCATGGTTCGAATTTTCTTGCTTCGGTGACAATCATTATTTCTTTCCCATCTTTGTCTCTTTTGTGGATTCTTCCCCCAAAACTGCTGCTTCTTGAGCTAACGCTTTCCCTTGTATGAATCATTGAATTGCAATGAACGATTTGCACTGATACTTCGTTTTGCGATTTTATTTTGATGACTTGCCCCGAAGGTCGTACTTGCTGCTTCGGAACCTGGTCCAATGTCGAAGCCATCCTGGTTATGACCTGTCAAAAAACAAAAAACCCGTGAGGTCCAAGGCGGCTAGCGCAGTGTACTTTGTCGGCCATGTAAATATGTACACTGTAACGGATTTTTCAGACGAAATATAAGCCGTATATGCCCTTTTTAGGTATATCCTTAACTACTTATTTCGTCTTTTAGCTCAAATCGTCTTTTTCCATCGGCTTCTTTTTATGGAGTTTTATTTCCAAATATAGTATGAAATTTGAAAACCCTAAAATGGATTTTCAGGTATAGCATGAATTTTGAAAACCCTAAAATGAATTTTTAGATACAGCATGAATTTGTAATCGTTTTTCGCAAGGCTAGATTCCATTGTTTAAAACGTTTAAGGCGAACATAAACTGCCTCTTTT
The DNA here is from genome assembly GCA_023529015.1 of Papaver nudicaule. Taxonomy (NCBI): domain Eukaryota; kingdom Viridiplantae; phylum Streptophyta; class Magnoliopsida; order Ranunculales; family Papaveraceae; genus Papaver; species Papaver nudicaule. The sequence goes on from JAJJMA010137879.1 coordinate 18,256, forward strand.
GGAAATCGACTTCATCATACCAAGGTTTTGAAACTCTTTAATGGATGATTTTATCACCTGATGTTGTGCTCAAAAACTCTTAAACATGTCAAAGCCTTTAAGGTCATTTGGATGCTTAAGGTACAGGAGCTTCTTTTCGGAAGACAAGCTTTTGAAAATCTTTTGAAAAGATTAGAAAATATACTAAAAATTTGAAAACCCGAAAAATCACAGGCAAACCCTAAGTTGTTTTAATCATCCCTGTTTCTAGCGCCAAACTGTACGAGTAGAAAATCTGCATAGGTACTCAAGGAGCCATATCCATCAGATCTACTCATACATACAGTAGTTTAGTTGAGATTCAATAGTGCGAAGACCACCAAACTATACCGAAGGTAATCAGAACAGTAATTAGAGACTGAAAACATATAACATTAAAGGCTAAATGTATAAATATTTATCTGTATTCCAATGTCGAGATTACATGAATATAACCCTAAGGAACCAGAGGAGATACAGACCTAATCTCACTCTTGCCGCTTAGGTTCAACCCAAAGAGAATCCAACCCTTACAACGTTTTCCAAGCTCGCCTTATATAGGCCGAGCTTGGGTGGTTTACAGCTAATAAAGACAAAAGACTCAATCGTGGTGGTGTCAGTCCCTGTCGAGTAAGGCGGTTTATTCGCTGGCGCTCCGAGGTTGATTCTTGGGCTTCGATCCGTTGACATGGTCTGAATCCTTTCCTTCCGAGTCTTCCCTTTGCTAGTGCGCGGCCTTCTTCTTTGGTTTACTCCGAGACTTCGCTGCCGATCCTCTCGGTGTGGTTTGGCTTCTTGGATGCGAGACACGTGTTCCGAGGGGTTTTACCCCCTACAATACCAGTAAAACGTGCGCTACAAAGTATAAACTCAAATTTAAATATAGGAGCACATACCTTGTCGTACGTTGTCTCACTTCTGTCATGCATTTGGTTCATTTTTTTCTTGCATTTGGTCCATTTTTTGCTTGCTCCTCCAGCCTTTTCAAATCAGCCGCTGTCAATCATTCAGAATAATGATTGTCAATTATCTATTCTTGTCCCCAAAAAGAAGCAAATAACAAAAACATTGACTACATCAATATCTCAGCATCTTCTTAGGCTTAAACCACCTATATAAACCCTAGAAACCAAATTAAACGGTAGTTGAATCTTCCAATAGGTGAAGGTGGAGAATGGTTTAGACTGAAATCATAACACTCAACAATGATGTTTCTAATATACAAAACTAGGGCTTCATGCAATAGAGGAACAGATTTGGCAAAAAAAAAATTTTTTTTTTAAAAAAAAGTAGGGATTTCACTGAAAACCCAAATACTTATACCGTGTAATCTTCGCGACCACCATCGAAACCATTCATGTAACTTTGAAGCTTGATTTCTTAAGCAAAATAGAAAAAAAGAGATTGATAGTTATAGTTACTGATTGAGATGATTGAATCAATTCAGCAAAAAAATCAAACCCTAGATTTTGATAAGAGAAAACCATGAGATCTATCTATAAAGGGATGAATTGTTAGGAGGGATTAAGTTTTCCAATTGTTTAGATTTCATTCTCTAAGTTGATAGAATTGATGAGAGATTTTAAAGGGAGAGCGGTGTAGACTGTAGAGTCACTGTGAAAAGAAGGAAACTAAACGAAGTGGGATAAGTTGAACGGCAAGTCAAAGGCTTGGCTCAGATAACAGGGACATCGACACCATCTAAATCACGCGTGTACCTCCTACTTCCAGAAACTGCCATCGACACCATTTAAATCACGCGTTTACCTCCTACTTCCAGAAACTGCCTCGAACTGCTATGTGCTTCGAAGTTTTAATAGCGGTAATTATAAGAATTGTCATATATAAATTTTCATTTAGATGACAGTTTGCATATAAAACTGTTGAATATCTTGACAATAATAACAGTTTAAAACTGTCACCATACATCACATGTACGGTAACAATTTTTTATCAAAAACTGTTACCATATGTTTGTTCAATGTCAGTTTAAGAAACTGTTACGGTTGTTCACCCCCAATAGTGGGAGTTTTTTCAATAAACTGTTACCTATACCTCTTTTGTGAAGGTCAAAGGTGAACTGTCATGGTTTTGGATTATGAACTGTTACCAAAGCCCATTTTTGTACTAGTATCTGCCTCTCGTCTTTCGACTTCTCTGCTTTTTCTTCTAGGCATTGGTCTCTTTATATATAGAGAACCATGCCTGACAATTTAATCTAAACTAGGAAATAGAAATCCTAAACTAGACAAGTCCTAAACTAGGAATGTCTTCAGGAACAAGTAAATAACTTAACTTCCTCTAGTATCTTCTAGATACTTCTCGGCTGCTATTGTTTAGTCGTTGCTGTTGGCTAGCCTGATACCCCTGTATCAGCTAGGAACTTGTGTTCCTGACCATTAATGACGGCTGGTCCGTGCCGTAAACGATAGGTGGTGTGTACGAGCCAAGGTGTATCGTGCCGTGAACTCACGAAAGAAAAATAAAATAAATGATTGTGGATGATTTTATGAAAATGTTAGGTGAAATATTTAAATTGTTTTAAAGAATGTTTAAGTATCCTATTGAGCCGTCAACTCACCCCAATTGACATTTTTTGCAGAATTCTTAAAATAGCGGAACTGGAATTATGGAGTTATTTATCTTGATGATTATTTTATATTTTTGTAAATTTGTGAAGTGTAAATTTTATGTAATTATGTATCTAGGATTTTGTATTTAAAATTTATGTAAACCAAAGTTTAGCTAGTGTTTGGAGAAATATAAATAAAATATAATATTTGTTTTAGTTTTAGTTTTGTCTCGGTCCGACCCGTAACGCTCAGAGTTCGAATCTCCAACGGGCTTTGACCCTGGTCCGAAACTCGGGGTGTTACACCACTCACACGTCTTAAGGCTTAACATAAATTCTAACCTCTACAATGGAAACCAAGCTCGCCTTTTATAGGTCGAACCGAATGTGGATTTCAGCTAATAAGACAAAGTACACAATCGTGAAGGTGTCAGAGTCTGTCGAGTAAGTCGGTGGTCTTCGGAATGTCTTCGAAGCTGAATGTTATTTGGATTCCCTTCGGTATCTCGGGATGCCGGTTCCTTCGAAAGTATCCTTCGTGCCATACTTGTGGGTTAAACCCTTTCCAAGTTATTCAGTGCTTCGGGCTTAGCCTCTTCTTTTGGTGTTTCTTCCTTGAGAGATTGACACGTGTCTCGATAGTTTTATACCCCTAAAGTTTGCCTCTTTTCTTTCCTAGTATCGAAGATGCTCGGGAAGGAAATTTTTACTTCAACGTCAGCTTCGCGATACGTGCCCTACTTCTGATTTGAAATGACGTTTCCGTGACACGTTCTGCATGTTCCCGAGATTTTAGCCACCTTTTGACCTTCGCCAGTTTCCCTCACTACTATTTAAGTTTTATTTTCTCCCTCTAAAATACTACTAGCCCTTTTCGTGTTCATCTTCTCCATGTCTGACTTCTTTCTTCTTCCGAAAACTCCTAAATCTTTCCTTTGATCCAGAGCTTGCTGAGAAAAATCCTTAGGAACCCCTTTCTTCATTCTGTCCACTAATCCATAAAGGTAGGTCTTTTCCTGCTTCTGAAGCTTTTTAGGTTTCCAATTTCTTTGCCGCTGCAACTCCCGGTGCCTGTGGTATTCTTGATTTACTCATTTCTTTCTTTCTTTTCTTTCTCATGGCTTCTCCTTCTAAAGTTGAGGCCCTTATCTCAAAAAGCCTGATTCTTTTGACATAAAGGCTGTTAGTGTTCCCGACAGCCGGCTGACTCCTGAACTAGTCGAGGAGTACCAGTGTGGTGAGGGTAGGTTGCTAGTTACAAGTCATCAGATTTTTGCCGGGATGATTCCACCGCTCTATCGATCTAATCCTTTGCTACTCAAGATTCTTTGCTCTCTGCCTAATCCTCGAGGAGTAATGCAGCTTGCCTGCAGCTCGGTTCAACTGATCAATAAATGGATTTCTGGTTCCGAGGATAATTCTGAAGATGGCTCAGTGGCGAAGTATTATTTTACTGCTGAAAACTTTTTCCGGCATTTCGAACCCTTTCTAACTCTTGACAACGAAGCTTCTCCCTGGGGTGTCCGTTTTAGACCCGTGAAAGGAAAGACGAACATAATCCCCACATTCACTGATTATTCGGTGGACGAGGATTAGTACTCGAAATTCGTACTGCTTACTGGTCCAATACTCCGAGACTGGAAAGATTCGGGCTACTTTTTCTCCCTCGTACGGATTTCGAAGAAGGTCATCAATTCACGACCCAACATCTTTTCACTATCCATTTCTCCGACGGGAAAAGGGAGATGTCTCGCAAGGCTTTGCAAAAGAGGAAAGGTACTTCTGAAGATGCTCCAAGAGACTCAAAGCGTGCCCGTGCATGAGAGGAGACTATGGATCAGGTAACAAACACTAACTAATTTGAAATGTGTTTATTGAGGTATTAATACTTGCCTCTGTTTGTTGCCTAAGTAAGACGGATCTTTTCCTGTAGAGCCAAGCTACTCGTGCTAAAACTTTAAGTATAAATGACGCTTCCATGGATTTTCAATTTTGGATGAAGAAAAAATCTATCAAATCTCGTAAGGTTTCAAAGAAGAGTGTTGATGGGAAGCCAGCCGAGGCAGTTGCATTGATCAAGGATAAAATGATTATGAAACCCCTAGAGGATGATATAAAAGCAAGTTCTGAAGACAAACTACCCCTTTGGAAGGTTACCAATGTGCCTAAATCTGTCAATGTTTCCGAGAAGGCTGATGTACCACTGCGTCTGTCTCGTGTAATGCTGTATCGAGTGCACCTGCCTCGGCTTCTACTGCCTCTGCCTCTGTCATTGCTTCCATTCCTTCTTCGACCATTGTCTCGGTCAAAGTTCCGACCAAACCTTCAAGAAAAGTTGTTCCTCTCGTTGATGTTTTGCTCCCTCAGAAGGAGAGTGGTTCCACCGAACTTCCAAGAAACATAATTCTTAGTCATCCTCGCAGTTCGAAGTTCCCGCCTGCTCCTAGTTTTGATGGTAAGCATGTCCAGCCATATACTGCCAAGAGATTCAAGGAAGTGCTTCGAGAGAATCATAATCTCTGTGATTTTGCCATGGAGGTTTCATCTCGGTTTAAATCTCATGCTTCGGATCCTTCGAGTTATCCTTTTGATCCCGAGTTCTGTAAGAAATTTGGTGACATGTTTGGTGGTGATTGCCTTGGAGTAGATTTTGATCATCGCAATCCTCCCTTCTTTTACGAAGAGAGTCTTGCAATGCTTCAAATGGTGAGGGTGGTTCTACTTCTCTGTCTTGTTATTTTCCTTAAGTTATGTTATTGTAATAGTTTGTTCTTTTTTGATAGGGCAACCATCGTGCATCAAGCTTCTTGGATTATTCTTGTGGCTTGTATGGTGAAGCTGAATATTTTGAACGGAAATTTCTTCGAATGCAGGATGAGTTGGCTAAAGAGAAAACTCGTAGTGCATGCGAGAAAATGAAACTAATAGGTATGAGACTTTGTCTTCTAATTTCACTGTTGTACTTTATTTTATGTTAAAAACACTACTCTTTACCATTGTTAAAAAGGTGAGTTAGAAGAAGAGAAGGAAAAACTTCGTCAAGTAAACCTAGCTCTCGATACTTACTCACAAGCGAGTCATAAGTATGCTAGTGTTGCCTATGACTTCGACAAAGGACGCCGAGATGAATTCGATCGACTTGTGAAGGAAAAGTCTGAGGCTCGGGATGACCGAGATTATTATAAGAGGAAAAGGTTGGAGGCTGAGGATCTTTTAGCCGAGGAAAAAATAAAGAGATTAAAAGCTGAACAATTGGTTGAATATGAGAAGAATATAAGTTGGAAGAATGTCCAAGAAATGCACCAATTTGAACTAGATATCACTCGATTGACTCGAGAGTGTGATGCTGCTCGTAAAGATCAGTCAGTTGGGCTCTCTGGTAGGGTTGTGATTGAGAAATTGGAGGAGGAGATTAGTAATTTGAAAGTGCAGAATGCATCTTTGAAAAATGCGAACAAAGATTTGTCGAAACAAAATGAAAACCTGGAGGATGGTTGTAATGAAATTAGCATGGAACTTGCAAAGGCTAACAAAAAGAAAGATCACTTTTCTAAATTGACAAATGAATATCGAATTGAGCTTGCCAAATTGGGGTGAAATTCAACTGAGGATGTTAGGAAAAGGCCTGCCCAAGCTCGTTTTACTAGTAAACATGAGGTTATTGATTATGAGATTATGAAATAAAGTAGGATACTTAGCTTGACACTTTACTTTTGAGATTTTATATGTTCTCGGTATGTGTTTTGATGTATTTTCTTTTCTTCTGAAGGCATCGAGGCCAATTTGTTGCACAAGGTTACGAATGCTGAGTCCGCGAGGGACGATATTGTTGCTCAACTAATTGCAGAGTCTACTCGAAAATTGGAGTTTGATAGGAAAGCCCAGTTTCTTGCTCGGGATGTGGAGGGTAAAACATATTTTCGGGACACGTGTCAAGATCGGAAGGACCAAGCCCCACCAAGAGATATCGCAGCCTTGCTTTGGGATTAACCTGCAGAGTGACCCCGAGGCAGGGTAAAATCATGAAGACATCTTCGGAGGACTCACCGAAGGAACCGCCTTACTCGACAAGCTCTGACACCACCACGATTGAGTAGTTTGTCTTATTAGCTGTAAACCACTCAGACTCGGCTTATATAAGGCGAGCTCGAGAAACATTGTAGGGGTTGGATTTTTGGTGTAACCTAAGTGGTGAGGGAGAGATTAGGTTAGTATCTCCTCAAACTCCTAAGGATCATATCCATGTACTAGTTAAGCAGAAATAAAGTCCATAGTTACTATCTTATCTCTTGTTATTCACTTATAAAATTAGCTTCGGTATTGTTCTTATGATCTTCGTACTATGCATGATATATATATATATATATATATATATATTTGAACTTTGGTTTGATTAAGATCTGATGACTGTCGAGTATAAAGTACCTATGTAGATTTTTTCCTCACACAGTTTGGCGCTAGAAACAGGGACTGATTAAAACAACTTAGGGTTTGCCTGTGATTTAGGGTTTTCAAATTCTTTGGGAAACTTTTTCTTTGGTTTTCTAAAAACTCTTCTTTAAAAACGTATTTTCATTAATATTTTCATCATAAGTTACATCACCTTGGGCGTCTAAAGATCTTCAAGGCTTTAGTACGTTCAAGGGCTTTGGGCAAATCATCAGCATGATGAGGTCAGTGCCTTTTCAAGGAATACAAGCCTTGAAACGGCGAGATCCAATCAAGAGCATATCAAACTTCTTAAAAATACATGTCTTCCGATAGAAAACAAGGAAAGAGTCATCCTCAATAAAAGTTCCAGAAAATACCCTAAAAAGCTTGTTCTACAGTTATTTTAAGAAAAATAAGCCCAGGTTTATTTCAGGGTTTTTTAACACCTAATCTATATTTGGAAATAAACTTTGAAACCTTCATGCTCAGGGTTTACTCGGAAAAAGGATGACTCGCCAAAACCTCCCTATCGGGAAGGTAGATTTGGACAAAGTCAGAATATAGTTAGGGTTTGGCCAAAACGAGTATAACCCATGCTAAAATCTCGCGCGATAAAACCTGTTACAACAGACAGACATACATGTCAGACCTAGTACACTGCAATAGCCGCCCTGGACCTCACGGGTTTTTTGTCTTTTACAGGTCACAATCAGCATGACTTCGAAATCTGATCAGATGCCGAAGCAAAGAGTGGGTTCCTCGAGGCAGGGAACGGGCTCTTCGAGGCATAACACCAGATTTTCAATGAGCAAAGGACTATCACCCGAGGTAGCAGCGAGCACAGTCCAGCACATGGAGCACATAAACGAAGATGAAGTGCAAGTAGAGGATCTAGGCCCAGATAGAGAAGGGTTCCCAGAGGGTAACACACTACCTCGACAACAAATACAAGAAGAAGATGGAGAGAATGACGAGGACGAGGGCGAAGACACCATCCCGAATGAAGTAATGCCAGCACATCAACCCTCCGAAGAAGCCACGACGAGGGCTGCACAATTCAGGAAGTTGATTCTAAAAAAAAGAAAATAAGGAAGCTAAAAAAGCAACTGGCCGAGGCAAACAAGAAAGCGGCAGAGAAGTAGGCCTCAAACTACAAAGGAAGCAGCGAGGGACACTCTCGGCCACACACCATATCTCAATCAAAGGGACACTCTGCATCGAGGAGTCACACCAAGATCAAGGGTGACAGCAAGGGCCATGGAATCGTAGTCTCAAGAAGAAGAACCGAACCCAGTATACGTCCGAAGGGAATATCATACACCTGGTCTATGAAACTGAACAAGCGAGGAAGGACGCCGAAACGCAAGCATTACAGCAAGTAATGTTGGACCAAATTAAAACACTTCGAGCTGAACTTTTTCATAACAGAATGCAATCGAGTGATAGGATTAAGCTGACGCAGGCAATAAATGATGTCAACCGCTCGCCGCTAACTCCCGATTTTCTCTCTAAAGCCATTCCGGGCACCATGCCAACCTTCACGTCAATCTTTGATGGTTCGGGAGACCCAACTTTGCACATCAAAATGTATCTACGAGTATTCCTGGCTTATGCTGATAGAGACGAGGTACTTTGCAAGTATTTTCCTTCCAGCTTGAAAGGGGAAGCCTTGGATTGGTACGACAACCTAATAGCCAGTTCGACCTCGTCTTTCGAAGAGCTATCCAAAGTATTCATACTTCATTTCTTATACAACAACTCATGAAAGCCAGGAGTAGAGAAATTGTTCAGCATCAGAGTAAGGCCAGAAGAATCTACCAAAAGCTTGACGGACAGATAGACAGCCCAGCGTGTAGAAGTGGGAAATGAATCATCGGAGATAGACAAAGTACGAGCATTCCTGAACGCCCTCGAAAAAAACCATCCTCTGTACGACAGACTCTTCTCCAAAAACCTTGAGACGTTGCAAGATCTCCGAAAATATAAGAAGGAGCGAATCACGTTGGAGGAAATTAAGGAGCAAGCAACCCAGGGGAAGGAGATCATTCTGAAGAAAGTTCATTCGATAAATAAGTTATCCCTTGAAAAACGCAATCAGGCAATAAACAATCAACCTGGGGATCCCTCAAAGAGAGAAAGGCAGAATGACAATGGCAGATATGGCAACGAGGGTAAATTCGGCGACGGCAAATATCATGACAACAGAAAGTACAATGACAGTAGAGGAGCAAGCTCTCGAGGAGAATTCGAAGGAAATAACATCCAACGAGGGCAAAAGGGAGGTAGAAAGTTTGGAACACCTCGGTCAGGATTCCCTGCATTCCAAGATAGGAAACTCCCAAAGCTGTGTGTGTCCATCGAAGAAGCCCTTCGAACCATTGAGTAATCCGAGTTTGCAAGCGAAATGAGGTACCCGAGGAGTAGGGGTAATCATCCCAAACATACTTAGAATTCCAGGGATTACTGCCACTTCCATAAGTTCTATGGACATGCAACAGAGGACTGCGTCACAGCACAGGATCAAATCTATTTCTTCATCACAAGGGACAAGTTCAAGCACCTCTTGGAGCTACCAAAGCCACCCCCGAACCAGCCACAGCCGAAGGAGGAGCCAAAACACGAGGCATATGTCATAACAATTGATCGAAACATCCCGAGGTTTAGCGACTGCAACTCCATAGTCCACGCAGACATCTGTAGGCGAGGCTACAAAGGAATCCAGACAGACTGAATTCACAAAAGAGACTTTGAGGGAAAGGAAATATTCAGTGTAGCAATGAAAGGACATCTCGAGGAGTGGCAGAAACAACCAATTTTATTTTCTGCGGCGGATATCCCTAACGAAGGAAGATCGCACAATGATCCCCTAGTCATTACATTGCACATCGAAAAAACGGCTATGTCCAGAATATTGGTAGATCCAGAAAGCTCCGTAGACATACTCTTTGGACGAACGTACGACAATCTACTCGGAAAGAATATTGCCTTGGTACCCTCCTCATACAATATATACGGCTTCAATGGAAAGCCCTTGACACCAAGAGGAGAAATATCACTAATGATACATGTGGGGAGCCTGAAACGACCAGCATCATTCTGTGTGGTCGACATAGAATCTCCTTACAATGATATCGTGGGAAGACCCTGGTTGCACAACATCATGGGAGTAGCCTCCACGCTACATCGAAGAATCAAATTACATACCCCACTTGGAATCGCAGAAATACCAGGCGACCCAACCGAAGCTCGTGTGTGCAACGAGATAGATGTCCAAGCAAGAGAACATCCAAGTAAGGATTTCCCGAGTCAGGTCAAGCACCCAAAAATTACAGATTCCTGCATAAGGGAATTCATAGCTGAAGTCGAAGCAGGGATGGCAGGCAAGGCCATAAGAAACACAACAACCTACAAGCAAGGCACCCGACCTACCAACAAGGGAAAGAATCATTGCCTTAACAGGGAACAGTTCCTCGTCGCAACTAGTAGCATCCAAACTGCGAATGAATCGCCAAGCAAACCTAGCTCGGACAACGGAGGCAAAAACACGTTGCACGAGCAATTTTGGGCTGGGCCCTATGTAATCGAAAAAGCACTCGGGAACAACACATACAGCTTGGTTAACCTCGAGGGCCAAAAGCTAAGCACCCCAGTCGAGGGAAAGAACTTGAAGCACCTTAATTAGGGCATTTTATGTAAACAGCACGTAAGAATTAGTATCAAAATAAATGAAGAAGCTTGATCTATCTAAAGTTGCATTCCTCGATGCATTTTATTTTCAAACTCCAGATCCTACCAGAACGGGTAAAAAACCCAATCTGGCTAGGCACACTTACAAAGGCTTTAACACCACAAAAAAGAACTGGCCATGGAACCATATCTCCCCTAGTGCCTCGGCACAAATAAAAGGCTCTAACGCCAAGGCCCAAACGCCAAAAATAAAAATAACCTCGAATAGAAGGCACATAGTTGATGTTCACATAAGCCGTAAGGGCCCTGCGAGCTATGTGACACAGTCCTCTACCCACAAGACACCCCGTTAACGGTGGGTACTTTGAATCTAGGCTACATAAGATAATGATACATTTGAACCCACTACCACACGACCATGAGGACCTCTCTTTCTGAGGCGTCGAGGGGACGATAAATGGGATTAACATCTACCATTAAAGATGGATGAAACCCC
>JAJJMA010137885.1:0-37770 GCA_023529015.1 Papaver nudicaule
AGTTTTTTGTCTTGGGTAACCGAATTCCCCTTTGGTTACCTTTTCTTTTTTGTTTCGGTTGTAATCATTGGATTGAGGTGCCCTTCCAAGACTGAACTTTTCTGGCCTTCGGTTGATTGCAGAGGGTTAGTTGAGGGGGTTTCCCACCTAATATATGCCGGCCTACTGAGGGTGTTAAGATTTTGGGAGGACCTGTTAGCCTGAACCCCTAATTCTGTAGAAATATGGCGGTTAACAGGGTTCGTAAGATCACTGAACTGATTGATGCCATTCAGAAGCTTAAAGATCCACAGGGTGAGTTGCTGCTGTTGAGAAATTGTTAGGGTGTCTCGAGGTTATACTTTGCTATGCGAACAACTAGACCTGAGTATTTGGATGAGGCGCAGATGGCTTTCGATGATCATCTCAAACAGTTTCTTCGACATCTTATCACAGGAGATGGGCCGGGCTTTGGCTCGCTTCAACATAGGATGGGTACTCTCCCCATCAAGTATGGTGGGCTCGGGGTGTATACTATGGAGGACACTATGCAGTATTGTTATTTGGCTTCGTGCTTTCAGACTAGATCTCAGCAGGAGAACATTCCGAGACATTCTGGTGTGTCTGGTTTGAGTCCCAGTTTTGAGCGTGCCCTTGTCTCCTACAAGCAGGTATGTGGTATTGAGAATTCTTCATTGTGCATTGAGGACATTGCCCCCCATTATATGAGCTCTTTGGCAATCAAATACTTTGATGCTGTGAAGAATGATTTACCTAACCGGTTTGATATGACTGAGCGAGATTCAGCCATGTGGCAGTGTAACAGGATCAAGCAAGCGCAAGACTACTTGTTGGCCATTCCGATTGAGGGACTCAATCAAAAACTTGGGTCTCGACATTTCAGAGCTATCTTGCGTTATAGGCTTGGGATCCCTCTCTTCGAGGAAGGAGAAAGTTGCACCAGTTGTGGTAGGGGGATGGATATTTTTGGGGACCATGCCTTGCATTGCTCGAGTGGTATTGGTCTCAAATATAGACATGACCTGGTTCGTGATACCTTTGCTGATATTTGTTATCGTGCGGGTGTCCAAGCTAGGAAAGAGGTTGATTTGGGGTTTCTCTCGGATACCGGTGTAGCTTTGAGACCTGCAGATGTCTTGGTGTATAACTGGGATAACGGACATGATGTGTGTATGGATATCACAGTTGTTTCACCTTTTACAGGCGTTGGGGTGCGTGCTTTTGTTCCGGGCAAGGCAATCGATGATGCTGTCATTCGCAAAAAAGACAAATATCTAGAGAAATGTACTGCTCAGGGCTTTGGTTTTGGTGTGCTTGCTTTCTCTACCTTGGGGGAGCTGGGTAGTGACACGGTGGAGTTCCTGAAGAGATTGCGCAACTACATGGCTAGCCATGATGGAAACATTGTAGTTGGGGATTTTCTTTTCTATAGGATAGGAGTTATACTTCAAAAAGGGATTGGAGCTCAGTTTGCCCATCCAATTCTTGTAAGCTTCTTTCAGTTGATGATGATTAATAAAAGTAAATTTTAGCTTTAAAAAAAAGAAAAAAAAAAAAGGATATTATCAATAATTTTGGACTAAATCTGAGGGACAAGGATCACAGGGATGAACAAGTTTTTTCTCAAAAGGAAAGACATTCTAAGACGTTACAAATGTACAAAACATGACGACATTGTGTAGGGAAGGGAAAATGTCCACATAGTGTTAAGGTAATGTTAAGATACTACAAGGCAGTCTTATAAAAGCCAGATATTGTTATATTGTACTCACATATTCATATTAGAAAATCCGTTTCTTCGGAAGCTGAGAATTAGAGCAGCTTCATGTCTTTCCGTGTATATAATGTTCTGCAACCTAGCAGAGTTCTTATACCCCAGAGGAGTGTACTGTGAACACAAGTGGTGGTTTTGGTGGTGGCTGAAGCCTGAAACTAACCACCACTCGTGTTCTCAGGTCACCCCTTTGGGGTACTCTGTTTCACTGCAATTCGATTCGACGTTTCTTTTCGGGTATTATGCTGAAAGTGTCCCCATTGTTTCATGAGACTGATAATTTAGTCCATTTCGACCATCTCCTCCACCACCTTGACCCAATCATGAGCACGACAAAGACAGACATGGTCTAGTTGCGGTTGGGATGGTCTAGATGGATTAATATCAGTCGAAAGCAATGGGATTAGTTTCCAGATGGGTACTTAATTGGCTGGTTCGACAAATCCCATCTTAGAATTTAAAGTATCGCAAACTAATTACATTTGTTGAATTGTTAGCTTGGTTTTACAGGTATGAAAAGATCTCCCAAGAAGCTACTGTGGTATGAATGTTGCTCTAATTTGCGGTTCAACGGGAATTGCCTGTGCTAATTTCCTGCATCATAAGCAACCAAGAATGTCCTTGCTAACGAACAACCAAGTAAAGGAGAAACTGAATTCATAAGCAATGTCTACTCTTCTCTTGAGAAAAGTCATTTCGACCTGGAGCTAGAGATCCTTGATCTGCCCACTTGTTATTACCTCCTGCTAATCTCGGGAAAAAAACGCCGGCTGTATTTGCAGTATCATTCTGATGTTAAATTGAAATGAAAATTGATTTCTTATTTTTCTTTGTTTAAATTTAGACATTTAGAGATGTTCAACAGATGACGACATAATACAGTACAGGGAAACTGTCAACATAATGAGTGGCTCCAAAAAAGACAAGGTGACAGAAGATCTATACAAACCAGCCAAACTTGTCCAATTCACATCAGAAACCCATTCCATCAAAGCATGTAAAAACTGAGTAATACATTCATTGATGTTCTCTACACTGGGTTAAAATACAGTATGCCAAGGCTTCATTTTATTATGGTTCTGCATATAAAATTAAGCATACAATACAATATGTGCCGAGGCTTTATTAACAGCAGGTAACCATTGTGCCAATAAACTGTGTACAATAGATACACCAAATTCAACGGCTGTGTTGCAAAATATATTCCTATTCATCATCAATAGATAGTCACTACACTATGATTCCATGAATAAACGGCTGTGTTGCAAAATATATTCCTATTGATCATCAATAGATAGTCACTACACTACGATTCCATGAATAAATGGAAAAGAATCACCTCATCTACATAATACCAGGAAGACGCGCAGCTGCAGGAGATCCATTCTACATAGATTAGGCATGCCATATGTTTCTAAATCAAAGCTTCGGCAACAGTTGCTTTCGTTTTGCATACTCATGGGCTACGTTGACCGCTGTCTGACTATGCCGCAAGGAAAATTCTGCAAGTAGGATTTGGCTTTCACTTGGCGTTAGATCACCGTGAACACCCTGAAAATGCAGTGAAGCTTTGGTTATCTTTTGCAGATTTAATCAAATAGAACGGATATATATATATATATCAGTTCTTGCATACAATTAGGCAAGTTCATCCATATGAACTAAATGGGGATACACCCAAGCGAGTCCTCTATGCATATTAACAAAATTTGATTTTGACCTTAACAAAAAGGTATTTTTTAAAATTTAATACCCTAAGAGCGTCCACAATCATGAAGGGCACCGAATACCAAATACCAGACCAAATTTGGTAAAAAAAAAAAAATTGGTTTTTGGACATCAGGCACTGCGGTACCAGACCATACTATACTTGGGAGCAAGTATGGAATGCGTCTGACAAAAGGTGCTGATATAAGTAGCGCGTGAAGGTTAGCGGCAGGTTAAAGTAGCGTCTGGTTGGCGACTAGTTTTGGTCTCAAACCCTAGAAAAGCCGGACTATATTTGGTTTAGTCCCAATGATAGTGATTGATTCCCAGACCAAATTTGGCTATAGTCTGGGAATTTGGTCGTGGTTGGAGACGCTCTAAAAAAGCCAGAGCTCCGTGAAGGAGTACCATACCACCTAGATTGCGAAATAACTTATTTCCAGGGTTCGTGAGAAAAGGTACAGTATTTGCAATTGTACAGAATGAAGTTTAGTTTTATAGCCAATACGGTCTAACAGCTCGAGACCCAGGCAACAAAACTTACTCTCCAAAGGCCTAGGAAATTCCTAATCACTATCAATATTTAAATATAGATAAGGATAGGGTTTATGTAGGTATTACCAGGCGATTAGTCCTATCACAAACTGCATGGTGCATGAGGATGCCTGAAGCAACTGAAACATTAAACGAGTCTACCATGCCTTTCATAGGAACACTGCAATGCATGTCAGACAACTCCAGAGCCTTTTCACTTATGCCCCTGCAATAGTAATCACCAGCAAGAAGTTAAGCTGCGCAAAATATATGAAGGATATAAACCAAATTCGATGCGGGGAGCAAAGAAGAGAGTATACGTATTTTCATTTCCGACAACTATTGCAGTTGGGCAAGACCAATCCATGTCATAGATGGAAACCTAGAAATCAAACAAATTAGTCACTATTTTTTCCACAGTCGAAGGATCCGAGACTGCAAGGACTGATATACAACAGTACTAACAGAGTAAGTTATAAACTACAAAAACCACATAAGCAATACTAAAGAAGAAGAATGATGCATTTCAAACTTCGCGCACTAGAAAACATTTAAATACATAAACTTTAAATAGAAAAATGTCAATTGATAAGAAAAAATGAATCTTCTCACAGAAAAAAGGAGAAAGGAAGGATGAAATGGACTACCGCATCATTTGACAAGTGTGTTGTAGCAATGCGATAACCGCGTGATTTAAGTACATCAAAGCACTCTTTGGTAGAGTTCCAAACTTCAATATCCAACCATTTCTCAGCACCCATGCTAACATGACGGTTGTCCTTATATCTGTTCCAAGAATAAAAATAAACAGTCGAAAAGTATGTACATTTTAAGAATTTAAGTTAACACATAATCCTAATTCAACAAATATTAAACCCCTTTTAAATCAGATACTATCTAAACCATAATAAAAACACAGTGCCATAATACTATAAAATGAAGGCATTTCACCTCAATGCACCTTTTCGAGTTATCGCAAGAAACCACATGAACTGATTGAAATCCTAAAGCATCAGCTGAACGAAAAATGGCGGAAACATTCCCAAAATCACTTAAACCTTCAACTACCAAACAAACAGAATAACTTCTATTCTGCACAACATTTCTCATCCTTTCCTTCCTCACATCCATTATCATACCATCAAGAGCTTCCACTACCTCATTACTAGTTAAACATAAATTCCCAGCCTTAAACATATCAATATATGGAAACCAATGACTTGGATCATCATTTTCAGTTTTCCGTTCCATTTTCATAAACCTTGCAACACCTTTCCGGTTTCTAAGCAACTCTTCCACCGTATCTTTTCCGGTTTTATCAACGAAATCAGTAGTTTCTTCTGAAATTGCTGAAATACTAGAACCATAAGACCTTATGGTAGTAGAAGAAGAAGCATTCTTGTCAAATCCTAACCCTAACCAACACAAGCCAAATATTTCAATAACAGAAGATTAAATCTGAAATTAAAAAAAGAGTGAGAAATTTGGGAAATTTTACCTCGAATCTGCGAGAGAAATGATGTTAAACGAAGATTAGATGAAGTATGTGAAAATCCTAATCGATTTCTTCTGTTGAATATGTTGCGTTGAAGAGAAGAGATTGATGTGCGAACTAGGGTTTTACACACAGTCATGGTCGTGGAAAAGAGGGGAAATCAAAAACGCGGCAAAGTGATAGCTAGAAAAAGGATAGCGTTTAGTGTTATTTTACATCCAAACTTTTTAACGCTACAACCGAAATGCTGTAATGAGCGAGTCTAGGGACAGAACAGAAGTGGATCAGATTCATATTACCAATTCCGAACGAGATTTTTTCGTGCAATGACCATTATGTGCACTACAATTTCACCTCAGTCATGATAGACTGACCGAGGGATTATCCGGAAGATGATGACTCTTGTATAATCCCCCCACTTTCCCCTGCCTATTTTCTATGTGTCTACCGGGAATTATATCGGGATTTGAAATATCAAATTCGATAGATTCAATGGCGACGAGTCGATGACTACGCTGTTTTATGTACATTTGCCATATTTGGTAACCTCCTGCCTAAAGTTTAAAAGCATTTTATACCACTTACACTATCATCAGCTTAATTTGAAAATTAACCTAGTTTTTCTGGGGGCTACGGTGATTTAATGGGGGCTGTGGTCCTCAACAAATCGTCATGGTGTTTGCTTTGCAACACTGACGACTTATTAAAATCGTCATGGTTTTTGCTTTACAACTATGACGACTTTTTGGGGACCACAGCCCCCATTAAATCACCGTAGCCCCCAAAAAAACTAGGAAAATTAAATAATCTCGAATAAATTATTATTCGACGGCACAAGAAAACCCTCGATTGGGGGTTGCAGGAATTTAGCTAGCCATAGGGGTTATTAAATAAGACTAAATATGATAATTTTGTAGTAAACTCTAAAACCTCCTATTAAATAGATATTAAATAGAGAACAGTCGGCGTATTTTTACAAGTTCGACCATGCCAACTATTAAAAAAAAATTATGAAGTGAAGGACTGTTAGAGTATGGCTCGGTCAACTTCACTAAGTGTTGGTATGTCAAGCTTAGTTGTCAAATTTAATGATCAAAACTCGACCGCTTGCAACACACATTAGGTAAAGACTTCATTAAGTTAGCTTTAGGTTGTGGAAGATTTTGGTAGGATATGGAATCACTATTTGAAGAGTTGAAGAAGACTAAAGATCAAACGAAGACATCCGACTTCACATTCAAGAGGTTAGTGAATCTAAATAACGCGATTCCATTATCTTTTACACTTGTGCCACAAAAGACAAAAACATAACTTAATGCTTGAGATTTACGTTATGACTTGATCACTTGTGATCAGTGTGTCTTAAGATATAACTCCACTTTATCGCTTGTGATATTGTTGTTGAAGTTATGACGTTCCATATTGCTTAGAGCATTTTATTCTTCTCATTTCTAAGAGCAAGCACTACGGTCCACTTTTTTGATGAATAGTAGGTCAAAAGACCTACAATGTGTGTAAAAGCTCTGAGACAACTTAAAACTTGGTTTACATCTGTGACAAGTTTTAAGTCGTTTTTAGCGGGCGGTCACTCAATGTACGTACCCTGCGGCCACTCAATGTACGCCTGCGTCCATTTAGTGTACGCACCAAATTAGGCGTTCACTGAGTGGCCGCCCCTCGAATTTTTGTTTGTTTGACTTTTCTTTAACTCACGCCCCCTTCACACCCCATCTAAACCACTCATTCTCAACGGTAAAATCTTCTCTAACGGTCGTATTAGCTACAGTGAAAATAGATTAGTTGGGTTTTTTCACTATAAAACCAGTCCACCCTTCCCTACTCAAAATTCATCCCAATCAAAACCAGTTTCATTGATTTTACACTCTAACTCTCACTTTGAAATCTTTCATTTTGCATGAAAATGGTGCTCAATTATACTACAGAAGAAGGTTGCTCTTACAAATGCTTATATACGTATAACATTAGATGGTGCAGTTGGTAGAACTGAATCAACATCATTTATCTGGCAAATGATTTTCAGAGCCTTTGTTGCGGCAAATCAAAATCCGAACATGAGAGACTGGAAATCTTTGAGAGCTAGATTTGGTAGCATCAGGAAGGAGGTCAGGCGGTTTGTCTCAGTGCTTGCTACACTTCATCGTCAAAACATGAACGCTCCACATGAGGAATTGGTGAGCTATTCAAGCAAATTATTGTTAGTTGAAGTGAACATATAGGTTGCTATTTAATAACTTACTATATCTATTTTGGATTTTGTAGGCTCGAGATGGCCGACATCAATTTCAAAGGCAATATGGTAAACCTTTTAATTTTGATGAGGCGTATGAACTACTCAGAGGATCTGTTCCCGGGTTTGATTATGTTCATTTTGTCTAATTTTAGGATGATTATAAGTATGTAACTTATATTTTAGGTTGTTGTCCGATGTAACTTAGACTTAATCTTGAATTTCGATGTAACTTAGATTTAATCTTCAATTCTGATGTTGTAACTTAGATTTATTATTTGAAAAATAAATATTTTGGCCTTTTTTTTGTCACACCCCTCACACACTCCATCCGAACCCTCTAAATTATAACAGTCTAATCAATCTCGGCCGTTTAATTTACAACGGTAATATTTTCAAATAATATATCCGTTGGGGTTTTTGCTATAAAACCAAATAACTATCAAACCAAAATTCACACCAATCACTCTCAAATAAGTTGGAGCTTACATCTAAACTCCTCAATATGGCAAGGAGGAATTTTACCGAAGATGAAGATACTGCTGTAACACAGGCTTATATATATCCATGGAGCTTTATCGTGACAACTCTACTCCACCAAGGAGTAGAGGCGTATACTGGAAAAGGGTTCTTCAAATCTTTCACCGATGCACCAACGGAAACCCCAATGAAAGATCCGCTCTAGACCTGGCGTTTAGATTTCGAATTATTAATCAATCTGTGAAGAAATTTATGACAATTATGATTGACCTCATCATTGATGGTGGGGAATGGACGGACAGTGTACGAGTAAGTAATATGTTTTTGGTTGTATGATACACATTTTTCATTACATCTTAAATGCATACTTAATCAAATTTTGAACTCGGTGACTGCAGAAAGCTCATGCGAAAACCAGGTATCTTGAAGAGCATGGATGTGAGATTCTCCACGAGGATTGCTATGATATGTTGCGCGAGAAACTTAATGGATACGGTCCAGATGCCGATTTTAATTTTTAATTTGTAATCTTAATTTAATATTTATGTCTGATGTAGGTTAGAGTTGATACTTATGCACCATGCATTTTGAATTCTGATGTAATAAAATTTAGATTTTCATTATTTAAGAAGTGTTAACCCCAGTACATTCAACGTATTTAAAATCTAAACGGCACTCCTTTAAACCAATAGGCCTCCCCATTGGACGAGTTAGATCTCGTGTGAGGGCTTGACAGTGATATACCCACAAAACCAGTACCACCACATTTTTAAGCCTCATTTTCGGATGAGGTCCTCCAGTAATTTTCTTCATCTTCGGATGTGGTACCTAATAATCTGTCATCTTCTACGTCATCATCAGAAAAGCCGTTGGTGGAATCTGCAGGTGCACTTCAGGGTTCATCCAAGAAAACTTCTCCTTGAAAATTAGATAGCAGTTGTAGTATTGAAACGGCTTTCCATGTTTTTTTGCATAAGTGTCGCCCGCCATGGTCTCCTCAAATAAAATTATTTGACCGGTTAAGTATTTTGCTGAACAAACTGAAAGCATTTTAAAACATAAATTTATCCAAACGTAAATCACTTACCACGTTGGCCCAAGTTAGATGCCCTACACCGCACTGGTACTGAACTCTCTGGAAGGAGACATACTCATTTACTGTTTTTTTAATAACCCTAACACGCCTCTTAATTGAATCTAAGGTTCTGTGATTAGCATTCCCATTGTTCTCATTCAGCTTATCCATGATACGAGACCACATGACTCTTGCAGTTACACAGAGCAATCTGACGTCTCTTTGCAAGTAAACAAATGCCCAACTTCTGATGATCGTTTCGTTTTTAGCATTAGTGTATCTTACCATGATGAAGAGAAGTTTTTTGGTAGACTCTGTAAGTGATTCCTAGGACATGCATGATATGAATTGAGAAAGTGAGAAGATAGTGGGGTGGTTTTCTTTCGACCAGAGATCACCTTCTTATACCCTTCAAAAATTTAATTCAATTGATGGACGTATGGGAAACATTGTTTGATGATACGATTAAACACAACTACTTGAAGTGATCACACAATGTGTGAAAAACAAGACCACTTTTACATGTCGGAATTGAAGTGACAATACCCTAACACGGGGGACAAGGGAATCAGATGAAAAAAATTGATTTGATAAAACCCTGCCATACAGTAGTGGAAAAGGAGAGATTTAGAACTGACCAGGGCTTTAGTAAAAGAACTGACCTGGGTCGTTCCGCATCTAGCCCGGTCAAAATTCGTTCTTTTCCTGGTTAAAAAGAAGAAAAGTCAAAAATTGGTTTTAATCTGTTCTTTCACCAACGGTTAGAGATCAACTCTTTATTTCAACGGTGTGGATGAAACCACTCCTTTTCTGTCCATTAAAAACAAAAACCCAACCAAACCAAACCTTATCCGTAGTTCTTTCTCATCTTCCTTCTATTTCTCCTCTCAGACGCAAAAAAAACTCTCGATTTTCTCTCTCGAGTTCTTCCAAAGAATCGACCTTCAAAACCATCTTGTTCTCAAACAACTCACTCACCTAGCTAGTTATTATCGATCTGATTTCATTTCCAAGGTGATGAAGTGTTTAATCAAAATTTGTTTCCGGTTTGTCTATTCGATCTATTTTACTTGTAGGGTTCTAATTTTTTTTCTTGTTTGATTTATTAGGTAGTGTGAGACTTTGAGGCTGAGTTTGATTTTTCTAAGATCCACAGGTAAAATCTTACACTTCAAAACCCTTTTCTATAAATGGAAATCTTATTTCCTGTTTCTCTATTCATTTTGATTGAGTTAGGGTTTCAATTTTTACTTGTTTTTGATAATTTTATTTCTTGTTCAAACTAATTTTTCTTAATTTTACTCTTTATCAACAGGTATCGTCAATTTCAGATGGATTAGTCGCAGATCTGCGGTGTAGTTTTTCTTATCTTCTTGGTTTGATTTATTTCAAATTAGGGTTTTTACTATTTTGTGAAATACTAGTGTTTATTTGGGTTACGTGAATGGTTTGATTTGATTTAGGCTTTGTGAAATCAAAATTGGTTGTTCAAGTTTTTTGTAAAAATTAGAGAAGCCAATTTTATTTATATCTGTTAATGATTGCTGCTCAAAATGCTATTCAGGGACACTATTGGATGCCATAGCAATCCATCTCAGATAATGATTGCTGCTCAAAATGCTGACTTTGCAGGATGTAACTAGAAGGCAACGATCGTGTTGTCAAACTTAGGAGAAGTTAACTAGGCTACTCTTTTTAAGGAGTAGCCTGCTAGCATCTCTCACAGTTTTATGTCGTCATCTCATAATTTGCGTTCTTGGTTTTGTTTGTTTACTTTTGCTGACGTTGCTATTTTAAACTATTTTGTAGATAAGAAAGTTTTCCCAAATTTCTATATACTTGGTTGGTACTCAACTGGAACTGATGCCCATGAATCAGATATGCAGATTCATAAAGCTGTAAGTTGAAGCC
This sequence comes from Papaver nudicaule, assembly GCA_023529015.1. NCBI lineage: Eukaryota > Viridiplantae > Streptophyta > Magnoliopsida > Ranunculales > Papaveraceae > Papaver > Papaver nudicaule. The sequence continues at coordinate 11,225 of JAJJMA010137885.1, forward strand.
TCTGAAATTATACTTTCTCGCGATGTTTTAAATATATTTCTATCTTTGGTCGACACTTGTTGTGTTGTAGTACTTCCTAATACTGCATCATCCTTTTTATGATAGTTGATGGACATCAATGAAAGCCCAGTTTATGTTCTTCTCAATCCCACCATTACTCATGCACAGAAGGATCTTCCAGTATCAATCTATGGAGTTGTTGGTCGGAAAGGAATTCATTGCTAGAGAGGATGTTGCTGAAGCTTGCATTCAGGCCTTGCAGATTGAGGAATTCAAATTCAAAGCGACTACAACATCCCAATCAGTGCAACCTTGCAGCCTACCAGTTTTAAGAAATGTTGAGAGTATTGTCCGTAGAACTTGATTATTACTGGTTTGAATCATTTTTACTTTTGTTGATATTAAACTTGAATTATTGTCAATTGAATTCAGCTGTAAGTTTGGTTTATGTGTAATGTACGATAAATTCAGGTTCTAATGTACAATGAATTCATGTTCTCTTTATGAATGGTGATGAGTTTTATGAAATCAAGTTTTATTTAAGATTTGCATTTCATTTCAGCTCAATCAGATAAGTCAGCTCAGTTATATAATTAGGATTCAACCTAATCAGATCTGCCGAATGGATAAAATGAGCTGTTTATTTTCAGTATCCATTATTATTAAAATCTGATTAAAGGACTGTTTTTCACAGTTCTTATAAAGAACGTGTAGAGTCAGTTCTATTATAAAGTCGAAGAAAGTCCGTCCTATTTGAAAAGGACGACAATAATAGAACTGTCAATAGAACTGACTAGAACCGTTCTTTTTTTCACTATTAGAACTGTTTCTAGCAGTTCTAAAACTGACGTTTTCCACTAGTGATAGGAGACATACGTATTTTCTTTTTATCGTTTCGAATAGTGTTGGATTTTCTTTTTATCGTTTGAGATTACGTTGGATTTTCTTTCTGTAGTTTGGGGATTTAAATTTTATCCTTTGCTATAGTATCTCCTTTGTATTTTGTGAATCTTTATGTCTTTTAAAACAATAGGTTTTAAAAGTATCGAAAAACCACCAAATTTGTCTACACATCCCAATCCATCTTAATCTTTTCAATATCTCAATTTCCTTGGTAATAATGGATGTATACACCCCTGAAGAAGACACTGGATTAGTGCGAGCTTATTCCTTTGTCATGAATCAAGAAGATGTAACAGATGCCGTTTTATGTGGGGCAGTTGTTGCTTGGAATAGGATCCTGCAACAATTTACTGATATATGTGGAAATCATAGTGGTAAAAGCATTCGATCTTTGGCAAAGAGGAAAAAGCAAATTATGCAATCTATTAATAAGTATATAACCATTCAGAGAAGTATACGAATACATCAACGTCGAAGCGGTGTTGGGATTAGCAGGTCACGCATACAACTGTTCACAAGGGAAGAAATTGTAAGTTGTATCCAAAACTAGATGTTAAAGCATTTTCATGTTCGATGATTGGTAATATGTTTAAGCCTAACAATTGTTAGTTTCCCTTTGTTTTTAAATGTAGGAGGAGCGGGCTAGAGCGGATTATTCAAGAAGAGTTGGAGAAGAATTTGTTTTCCACAACTGTTATTTAATTATAATTCACTATTTTCCAAATTTGAACACTTGGCTTAATCACAATTGATGATAAGGAATAATAGGTTTTGTGGTATATCTCTAGTAAGCCCTCACACGAAACACAACGGCTCGATTTTAAAAAAACAATATGACCTTTAGAACCTTCTTTATATCACTTTGTAAGCCCTCAACGGGTCGCACGTTGGTTCAAAGGAGTGGGAGTTAGATTATAAATAAGTTTGGTGGTGTATGGAAACATGTTACAGATTAAAAATATTAATGAAAATCTAATTTGCATTACATCGGAACATTAATCTTACATTAAGCATAATTACTCAAGTTTTATAAATGGTACACAAGAAAGTACTGAGGAGATGGTAATGTTGTTCATACTCAAACTCCTTCCCTCAACGTTCTTTCCATAGCTTCAAAGTCCTAGCTAGAATTTCAGCATCCTCAATTTTAACTTCCCGAAGTTGACGTCGAACCGATCTACCCAATTCATAAAATCGTCGACGTTTTTCTGTATTATACTCCATCGAGCCAACCCATTTACATCTCGCACAAATTCGGTACATTCTTCGTCAAAGTCTTCTTCTACATAACTCCACAATAGTGATCAATTGACCCCAACACGACTTCGTTTAACTTCATCCGGTTTTGGATAGTACAACATGAGATATCTACAAAAACAATGATCTTCACGCCACGTAAATGGAGCAGAACTAGGTTTCTTTCGTGTTGATGGAGGGGGAGATAATGGTTTTTGAGATGGAGTACACTCATAATAGTATTCATGAACTATCTTATCAGTGAAGTTTCGATAACGTCTCCGAGGAGGAGATGCTGGAGGAGTACCGACTAAAACGAAGTTTGGTTGGGGAGATGCAGAAGGAGTATCAATTAACACAAAGTTCGGCGTGGTGGGAGGAGTAGATGAAAAAGGAGGGGTACCGAAATACAACCAACTTTTCGTTTGGGCTCGTGAGTCTTATGGTTTAAGTTTGGACGATCTCAAAAATCAATATCCAAACTCTAATAACTGGAGTTGTGATCTTGGGGATCAACTCAACAAAGTTGGGACTTTGGAGTAAACTCTACCGTTATTGAATAACGTACTACTTGGTGCTTTAATTATATAATCAGAGATATAATGCGGAAAGTAAAAGCACACAAGACACCAGAGATTTTTTTAACGAGGAAACTGCCTTGCAGAAAAACCTCGGGACCTCGTCCAGATTGAACACCGCCCAGTACAAACTGACTAAAAACGCTAGCCTACTATAAGACTTCGGTCTGGGATGTAGCAGAGACCAACTCCAGCCCTCCAAGCGAATTGGCTACTGTCGCACTCCTTACGTCTCTAGATCCCCCACAGATCGTCACGCACTTGATTCCCCCAGCTGACGTCCTTTACAGGCCTAGGAGTTGCTTTGACCGATGTCAAAGGCTTGTATCAGCAATACTGGCTTTGCAACCTAATTGTTGACGTATGGTCTAACTGTCCTCTATCAGTTTACCACACACAAGTTGACTTCCTTCGGATGATTAAATCCAGGTCATACGGAAATCTACTTTACAAATCAGGGCTGACAAGCAAACCGAGTAAGCTATGCCCAATTTGTCTCTACCTCAGTTATACACGAAGAATCACTTAAGAAACTTGTATAACTGGAGCTAACTAGGTCTTACAACACTGAGTGCAGCCGTGCGTTGCTACCTTTCAACCTTGTGTGTAACGTATCAGTTCTTGAATAGCCGTATAGCAGAAGAGACAGACTATGGAATAGACAAGAACGTGATCAGGTTACCAAGGTTACAGGTTAATCCGATTTCAACCAAATATGGTCTCAATCTCCTACCTGTGCTTCCCAACTCTCAAGAGAAGTCTTTTATAGTTGTAGGGAGTTCCCAGAGGAGCTGCAACCTATAGAGGATGACTATACCACAACAAGCATTCACCGAAGTGAAAATAGTTTACGTTACCTTCCCTAAGGACCTTCACGTATGCTTGATGCTTGCGGTATTTGTCCGTAGACACCTCTATTTATAGCACTCAATAAGATAGGTTGCTTTGGAATAAAGCAATCAATTACTTGTCCCACAAGTTAAGGAAACCCTAAACTTGATAACCAAGTAATAGAGATTAATCTCAATTGGAATTCTTTTTATCATTTATCTGCCAAGTGTTTTGTTAGCTCAAAAACACTTCAAGATAGAATCCAACAGACCAGAGATAATCTTATCTTATTGACTCATTGAGGATCGTTAGATGGAACACAAAAGATATTTATGTGATATACAAGTCCACCTAAGAGATAAAGGAGTTTAGAGTTTGACCCAAGTGAAATTCTGAAAGAATATCCACTATATCCGACACCAGCAAAGTAACCGACATTGGGTTCGCGTCCTAGTTCGCGAAATGTTCAGTCACTTTGGAACTCAGATGAAATCCGAGTTTCTGGTTTGCGAACCGGTTCGTGAACCGTGCGCCTGTCAGATTTCGTCAAATCTGGATTCCGCTGGAAGTTCAGAGCTTACCAGGACTTAGACGTGTGTACGTCCTCAGCTGTAATCCATGGACTCTTTGCTCAAGAGTACTCCTTTAGATTCATCCATATCCAACTAACGATTTGCAAGCAAACCATTGTAATGGACACATGACACCGAATCTATCTCATTCATTCTTGTACTCACAGTATTTGTGGGAACAAACACTGGTCATGACACAAGGCCACGTTAGACAAGAATACGATCTCAATCGCTATTATCACTACTAAAGTAGTCGACTATATTTCGAAAGAATAGAGAAAGTAGAATAGAAGAATTTCCATAAAGTCATAACTCCTACTAACCTTTTGTCGATGAAGAATAATTGATGTCTTCACAGTCTTCGTCTTCAAGGTCTCTACTACTTTGTCTATATCCCAATTGTGAAATCTAAACTCTAGTAGGCTAAATCAAGAATTGAGTTTTGACACCTAAAACTGACAACTAGCTTGACATACCAACGCTAGTGGGTTTGACCGGACAATGTCCTAACAGTAGAATTGTCGTTGTAATTAGGAGGTGTTGAACTAATTTTCTCTAATGGACGCTGACTTAAAATGTATTTCACTAACTGGGCGTTTACCCTTTCGATCAACATGAGGCTGGGAAGAAGATGGGTTAGACATTTTTTTTTGGTAAAACGAAGACACATTCAACTAAATTGAGATTAATTGAAATGAAAATGTAGTTGTGAGGATTGGTTGGTTTTATAGTTGAAAAACCCAACGGATCTTTAACCGTTATGAAATAGACGACCGTGAGTGTTTTTACCGTTAAAAATGGGGGGCTTGGATGAGGTCTGTGGGTGTAACTTGAAAATCAAATTTTGGTCTATAGGGTGATTGGGGTCAAGGTCAAACATTGACTAGGGGGCGTACACTAAGTGGCCGACCTCCTGATTTGGGCGGCCTTTCGATGGCCGCCTCTCAACCGTAGTAGTTGCTTTTTGAGAGCTTTTTTTTTACCTAATATTTGAGGATAAAACGCAAAAAAATGGCACCATAGTGCTTGCTCTAAGTGATATAAGGTTTTTCCTAAAACCTGCGAGTTGGATATAACAGTTGTGATGTTGTCTCAGTAGTATTACGAGATTTAATCCATCACAGTATTGTGTCTCGACTTACCTTGTCTGACTCTGTCGGATTGATTGGCACTACTTGTATGTGCTAACTGTAGTTGGGATCGTGACTCACACTAATGTTGTGTAGAATCGAATGTTGTTCTGAGTTCGAATACTACGTCATGGTTTGGCTCTGATTACTGAAGTTCTGAATCATTTATTTGATTCTCTACATATGAACATCTAGAATGCCATATCATACTTTAAGATTTTGAAACCATGCTCCTGTTATCTCATCTTATGGACTTTCAGAGTTCGAAACCTCAATGTAGGTTTTGGTAAACTTGACTTTGATTTCGAAACCATAATCTGGTTTTTGTATTCATAAGCTACTCGGTCTGAAACTTAAATGTTGTGACCAATGAGAGAACTTGAGTTCGAAACGATGTTTGCTGGCTAATAGTGACTTGAGAATCGAGACCAATGTGTCTTGACCATGTGAGTTCTAAAAGGTCGAAAAGACCCTGGGGTTTCCTAGAGGTTTATGTGAACCGAGAAATAAACCTGTGCGTCAAGGACAAAAAGGTGTGATGCTGAAACGTCTCTTGACCACATGGACTCTCAAGTTCGACACCAAACATTTGTGACGAGATTAATATGTGTTTCTTGTTTCGAAACCTTAACCACGGTTTAGTTAGAACAAAATGTAAAGTTCGAAACCTTACTTTGGTTTTACTATATGGAATCTTGATTTGGGAACCTAAACTTGGTTCCAGTCATATATGAACTTTAGGATCCGAAACCTTAATTTGGTTTCTGCATGCCAAACAGAATGTAGATTTCGAAACCTAATATTGGTTATCTCAGAATGCGTATTTTCGAAGTTCAAACTCTACAATTTTGATTTGTGCTTCAACGAATTAATGAATTTGATGTTCTCAGTTTGAAGTTTGAATTTGTTCATCTTCAATGTACAACTAAGTTGGTTTGAGTCATAGTCAGAAATATGGTTCGTCGCTCTAGTTAGTAGACACATGATTTGTGATCAATATTGTACGTGATTAGATCTTCGTATGGATATACTACTTGATCAAATATTCATTTGATTTTTCATTTGATGGTTTGATTTGAATTCTTGTATATCATTAACGTGATCATCTATATTGGAATTGAGAATTCAGGAGATTCAACATTTTGCTATTACTCGAAAAATCATACAACGTACTTTCATTGGTATATCGGAATGTCCTTTGAACCTAAGTGTTCACTTAAGCTTAACACACAAGGCTTGTCTACGTCTGTGATGACACGTTTATGCGGAACGTTGAACAACGTTGGACCAGATCCCACTTCCACCTAGGATCGTTCTGGCCCGTCCAACAAAGCCTAGGAAGTGATGTCGACATTATCGAAACTGATGATGACATTTGGAAGTAATAATACCTTAAGGAGATTTTCGAAACAATAGGACACGTTTTCGAAATGAGCTCTTTCCCATGGAGCATATTTGGTAAGCACTATATTTCGAATTAATGAAATATCCAAATATACATTTTGAGTATTATTGCTTTAAATGCTTTTGGCCAAACATTTATTGAAATATATTTTTCATTTATTGAAATATATTTTTCATTAATGTAAAATGCTAAAGTATTAGATCTCATTAAATGTTATGAGTTTATGTGAGGTATTTCGGAACTAAATATGGAAATGTACTTTAATGAATTTCTGAAATTAACTTAGCCTCATTTCAAAGCTAAAGCCTTAATCAATATAAATAGGAGTGCTTCCTCTCCTAAAATCTTTGTCCCTCTACCAAGCTCTTCTTCGGAATTGTAAGCTTGTGTTTATTCACTTTTCCTTTCAGTTACCTTTAAGCTTTTGCTTTCGGTCTGGATTAGTGCAAGTCTTCTCTTGGGGATCGAGAAGCCTAGAAGTACCTCTTACGGGAAACTAGTTTATGTTTACTAGTCTTCTTTGTATTGTACTTGTGTTATGTTCTATCACGTCTATCAAACCTTGCGATATTGTTTATTCTATGGTCCTTCTCTTCTGCTATAAGACCACTCAAGATCTTTGTGATTAGAACATACTCTTTATCTATTAACCTGGATTTGTCAGCAAGCTGCTTTCAGTTTGTGTGCCTAACCTATAGATATTGAGTGGAATCAAGATCGTTGTTATTGGGTTTGTTTTGAAGGTACATTGTTCTTCACAGTCATACATATTGTACTGCATCCATTTATTGCTTTATTCCAACTGAGACGACAAGGTTGCTCTTTTGGGAGTTTTGGTTTTGAAACCTTGATCGATATCTCGAGGGGTTCATTACCAAGTAAACTTAAATATCCTCGCTCTTGGTGTAAAATGACTTCGGTGAAATATCTGCAAGTTTCCAAGGATATCATCTAGCAATTTGACCTGCCGCTATTTGGTTGTTGTTCATAAGGTTGTAGTCGTCCGATTGGAGGTCTGGTAGCGATAGTCTTCACGACGGGCTGTGGAAAAACTCTTAGGAAAGACAGTAAATGACGTTTGTTTATTTAGAGGAGTACATGTGTGTGACCACCTTGTTGTGGTTGGAGGCATAGAAATACTGAGGGGAAATCTTTGTAACTAATAGTCGTATTATGGTCATATTGTCTGCACCAGCTAGTCTGAAGTGTGAGAGTAGGTGTGTTGGCGGTTAAATTCTTAAGAGTATTCATATTGGACTAGGCCCTGGGGTTTTTCTACGAGTTTGTAGTTTCCTCGTTAACAAAATTCTTGTGTGTACTTTACTTTATTTACGCATTATATTTGACTTGTCATTTATAATTAAAGTATCGTACTTGGTTGTTGACATAGCCTTTCAGATTCTGGTATTGACTCCCTTGTGTGAATCAATCAGTAACGAAAGAGATCTTGTTCTTGAGTTCTTGATTACAGGAACCGTTCAAGGTTTGACTTATAGGTGGACTAAAATAAAAGATTGGTGGTGTACTCGGCACCCTCGTCTTTTCAAGGACATGCTCACAATCGGCATGGTCTTTATTTAACCATGTCGATTGTTAACATTTTATATGGATGTTGGATGAAGATCATGCCGACAGTTGATGATTTCGACAAAGGAAAAAATATAGAATGACCGGCATGGCTTCGGTAAGATGAATACTATGTTGATGAAGGACTTCGCTAATTGATGGTACAGGAACTCTTAGACTAGAAATGTGATCAGGTGATGAGGCCCAAATTAAGTAAGAAGAAGTTCGATGAAAGGAATTTCCCAAAAGTTCAGTTTAAACAAGGTTTGTTAAGGCAAATATCCTTCCTAGAAAGACTTATACGACAAATGAGAGACCTTTCTGATGAGGAAGATATTTCTAAAGTTAAGAGCCTCTGAAAGTTATGACACCTGAGAGGTCCCTGAAGTTAAGAGATTGGATTTTATTGGCTAAAGTACCTCAAACATCTAGATTTGCTACACAAGCATATAGAGGAAAAGCGCGTATATCAAGTAATACGGCACCTGGTGTGATGAAACCTAAAAAAAAAAAAAAAACTATAATAAAGTCTAAAGGAGCTTGCCCAAAGTGAATGTAAATTAATATCTCATGTTATAGGGGCAACCCCATGTATGTTCCATAAGGATATTGGCAACTGCTGATGATTTAGGCATATAAAAAAATCATATAAAAGCATGGTTTTATGGTTGAATATCATGACGAATATCGACCATTGGCACGGTATTCATCTATAATATCATGCCAATTGTGATCTATAAATAAAATTATATTGGATCTTACCAAGAATATAAGTTTATACTCAAATCAAAGATAATAGTCGGCATGGTCTTATGGATGAAGCTCATGTCGACTTTAAAATAAGTATAATTTAGGTTTTTTATGTTTTTAAAACATCCCCTAATAGATAATTTTGGGTAAGTATAAAATCAGTAGCCCCAGTTGACATGGGTTAGTCCCAATTCATGGTTAATAGGAAACCATAAGCTAGTACGAATGATTCAATAAGCCAGTACGAAGAATTTTGTCTTTATAAGGTGGACGGTAAATTTCGGTAAATTTTAACAATGTCCCTATGAAGGGAATAACAAGTGTTTATATGCACAGGAAGACAACGGGCACAAATGTTTAACTACCTCTGTTGCACTCTATCAAAAAAAAAAAAAAAAAAAAAAAAAAAAAAAAAACAACCTCCACTGTAGTCTGTTGCTCGTGTTCGGAAAGACCCAGATGTTGCACCTTATTCTGGGAAAAAAAAATGGATGTGCCACTTGTTTAAGCGGTGCGAACCCGGTGGTTGACCACCTTCACTTGTACATCGGCTACTTGGTCGTTGGGCATCAACTACGGTGGACTTGGTCATACTATCTCCCACAAGGTACTCAGTCCTTGGATGGAGTACTTTGTTTTGTACATATAGTTTGGAGCCAATTAGAGATTCTGGAATCGGACTACTATGTAATAGATGATGCTACTACCCACTATGCGGCCTTGACTGTGTATTTCTCTATTTTTGTTAAATAAAGTTCCCAACCTTCAAAAAAAAAAAAAAAATTCTACGACTCATTTATTAACATAGACTAGACAATAATGTCACTTGATGATGGGTGGTGTTGAAGTTGGTGCTGGAAAAAAAAAACTCTAAAAAAAAATGACTCTAAAAAAAAAATCCCAACGAAAAAATACTTTTGCCTGATCCTTCACTGTTCATATCGGCTTCTTTGGAGCAGATCTGAGCGGATCAAGCACCATCAATCTCTTTGTTTCTCTTTGATTTATGTTTTGCCTGGGTTTAATTTTAGTTTTGATACTGATTTGGTTTTAATCAGTCAGTTTTGGGTTGCAGTTTTTGGGTTTTGGTCTCATGGATTTGTTCCCGTTCTTGATGGTTCGATTTGTGATTCTTGGGAAGAACTCAAATCACTTCATCATTTTTGGTTTCCCTCTTTGAACATAACTTAGCAACCACTACAGACCTGGCTCCGACATCGGCACCGGCATCGACATCTTCATTGGCTTTTATTTCCCATGTTCTTGATGGTGGTCGGATTTACTTTCATGTTGCTTTTAATTCTGATGTTATTTTTCTTTGTTTTAGTGTTGTTTAGGTCTGTTGTATGCCAGATCTGCTTCTTTTGTGGAATGGTTGGTCCGGCTATTCCGTCAAGGGTGTATCTAGTTTCTCTGTTACCGTTTGTAAATCGAGCGGAGTCCTAATAAAGCGGTGTTGCAGCGATCCTTTTCTCTCCGGCATGTTTCTCCGGCAAGCTCCAAGCTTTGATCTTCTTCAATTTCTGGTGTTTTCTTCTGAGGAGGCTGTTTGAGTGGTGATCTTGGTGGGTTTTCTCCGGCAGGTTCCTGTTCTCTTTGCAAAAAGGGTTGCTTGTCTTCCAGCTAGGGTTTTCATTTTCATATGCAAGTTCCATGTGATTCTTCCCTTCATTTTGATTGTATGGGTTATTCGTTGTTTTGTGTGCTATGAGTTCAGTTTTGATCTTCTTCAGGAGATGTATCACCCTAAATTTTGTAGGTTCTTTTCTGGCCGTTGGATGGGTTCCGACGAGGAGGTCGGTGTAGTTGTTGTCCAAACGCCGTGCGAAAGGGCGATCATTTTTGGTCCCATGGTGTGTCTGATATTACGCGTTATCAGATTGCTTAAAAAAAAATCTCACCCGAGTTGTGGATCTAGCACCATCGATCCAAACTCACCCTTATATCCGCGGGGTGTCACTGCTACTGTCACAGTTACTGTTCGTCTGCCCGGTCACTTGTCGGATTCTGGTTACAGGATTCTGGCTACAACATTTTGTTTCTTTTTGTGAATCGCTTAGCGTGTTATGGATGTTCTTGTTTTGGTTCCGTCATGTAACTTTCCAGATTTTCCTCTAATTTTCTTATTTAAAAAAAAAAAAGAACTCGGTGATGCACAATATATTATGGAAGAAATTTGGAACAAATACAAGGGTCTTTTGCAAAAGAGGAAAGTATAGATGAGACAATTGTTTGATCACGCAGTGCGAGATCAAAACTCGGTGATGCACAATATATTATGGAAGAAATTTGGAATAAATACAAGGGTCTTTTGCAAAAGAGGAAAGTATAGATGAGACAATTGTTTGATCACGCAGTGCGAGATCAAAATTGATCTAGCGGCTCCACAGCCCTTGGATTGGGAAGGGGGGGGTTTATAACCCTTGGATGAAGGGGTGGTGTGTTATTAAAAAAAATCATTTAAACACCTTTTTATCCAAGGGTTATAAACCCCCCACCCTCCCAATCTAAGGGTCGCATTCGCTGCGAGATCATTTTTGATCTCGCACTGCGAGATCAAACTTTTTTCGGACAATTGAATGCATCCACTTTGTACCTTGGGGACACGACGGTGAAGTGTTTAAAAAGTATACATTTTGTGGTGTAAATAGGAGATGGATTCTATGTAGTATCAGATAATTCTCTGTAGCGTTTTAAACTGTGGATGCATTTTTTTTCTATACACTTTTCCTATCAGTCAAATTTTACCCCTTTGTACCGAAAAATTAACTTTTGGTTGATACTCACTCGTTAACGAAAATGAAATATGTGAAATATTATAAACTTAATCGAATTTGCAAGATAATGCTTACTTAGAGATCGAGCAGAGGCTGCTCCATCAATTATAGATGAGAACCAAAATATGGTTAGTCATGATATTGGCAGCTAGCTGAACATAACAATTCCAAAACGTGCAGTTTGTACATATATAATAACGTAATGAAATATTTTGTTCTTGCTTAGACGGATTTCTAGGTAACCACTGTGGAAGAATGGTTCAATGATGGCGCAGAGTTGTCTTATATTTTTTTTCATTCTTTGTTCACTGCTTGGATGGAACCCGGCGTATTAAAAATATTTAATCTGATTAATCAACCATGGTATATACATTTATACATAAATTAAATCAACTATATTCCAAAAACATACTCGTATAATATAGCCATCCTTGGTTATTCTACTGTGGAGGATTGCAGGAATGTTTTGACTTCAAAACCCACCTAACATGCTAACATATGCTTGTTCCTAGTATCAGTGCCCTATAAATACCCAAACCACTTTAGCTAAGAACCAATATCCACAAACGATACGCATAATTTACACAGTACATAAACTTGAGTTTGATTGAGCACAGTTTGAGTCGATCAATATGGCAGATCGTAATGGTTTCTCTTATTTCTGTCTAGTAATGGTTGTAGTGTAGATGGCAGCGACTTCCTCGGATGCACTCTCAACCGCATTCTATCACAGAGTTTGTCCACAAGCCCTTCCAACCATTAAGAGAGTGGTAACTGATGCTGTGAACCGCGAGCACCGAATGGGTGCTTCTTTGCTTCGCCTTCATTTCCACGATTGTTTTGTTAATGTAAGCTTGATTAATTAATTTGCTGCTAGTTATCAACGTTATTATGCAAAGTTAAAGTAGTGTATCTTTCATAATGGTTTGATTAAAATTCCAAAACACTAATCTGGCTTTACACTAATTAATTTGGCTTTTAAAGGGCTGCGATGCATCAGTACTTCTTGATAGCACATCAACCATAGATGGGGAGAAGACTGCATTTGGGAATAACAACTCATTAAGAGGATTTGAAGTAGTTGACAGGATCAAGTCAGAGGTGGACAGAGTCTGTGGTGCCCAAGTTGTCTCTTGTGCTGATATATTTTAGCCGTTGCTGCTCGCGATTCTGTCGTCCAGGTAAATAGTAAAAAATAAGTAACATCAATTCAAGCTAACTTGGCATAATGAAAGAAAAGAAAATGAGTTACTGATATCGGTATTTTTATCAAATGCATTCGGTTAATGAGACCGAGAGGGACGAAGTCACTCGACTGAAAGGAGCAGTTAGGAGGACAAACATGGAAGGTAGAACTAGGCCGAAGAGACTCAACTACAGCTAGCCGAATCGACGCCAACAATGCCTTACCAGCCCCATTCATGGACCTCCCAGCTCTCAGAACCAACTTCCAAAACGTAGGATTAGATGAAACAGGCTTAGTTGCATTATCGGGAGGACATGCCATAGGGTACTCTCAATGTAACAACTTCAAAAACCGAATCTACAATGAATCCAACATCGACCCCGTATTTGCTAGGAATCGTAAATTAACGTGTCCTTCCTCGGGCGGTGATACCAGACTTGCTACATTTGATCCCACAGCTGCCAAATTCGATACATCGTACTTCAAAAATTTAGTGAAGAGAAGAGGTTTACTTCACTCAGACCAGGCTTTGTTTAACAGTGTGTCAACTGATGCATTGGTGAAGAGATACAGTATCCATGTCGGTGCTTTTGCAGCTGATTTTGCAAAGTCTATGGTTAAAATGGGCAGAAGAAAGCCATTGGAAGGGAATTCAGGTCAAATACGTATGAATTGTCGGAGGGCTAATTGAAAGATCACGAATGGCTATTGATTATTATTTGGTTAATTTGTTTGTTTTATTACTGTCATGGCAAATGTAAGTTCTCCATTTATTTGTTTAGTATCATCGACAAGAAAAGAGTAATCAACTAACTAAACACTCAATACCATCTCTCAATCCACATTGAAAGTTGTTTAACCTACATTCCTATTGGTTGGTGAACATAACCATTGATTTCTATTGGCTTAGACATTCCTTATCTCCTTACATTTCGTGGCCGTTGAATTTATGCGGATCTCGAGGTGCAGAATTTCATCTCAAGGTGCACGTTCTTTGGTAGTGTTCACCCTTTTTCTATGGTCTTTAACCCTCTTTTGTAATGGGAGGGTGACAGAATAACTACGTATGATTGGTCGATTAATAGAATATTTGCTTACACTTCGATTACATGAGCTTTTTAAAATCTAAAACCGTTGAATTTTTAGTGGCAATCGAGCGGTTGATGAAGATTTTTGAATATTAAGGAAGTTAAAAAAAAAGGAAAAGAAAATAAAAACTAAATAAAAAATGTAACAAATAAATTATCCAAACGTTATTTTCGTATTTAGTAAGAATATTATTAAGTGCCATGATTCGCCCAAATATTCTAAGTAATATATTTCCTAATTTTAAGGGATTTGAATTACACGCACACAAAAAAACGCTATATATATGTTTAATAAAATATATTTCCAAAATTTAGGATTTTAAATTTACTTTAAGAAATTTTCAAATTTTAAGGGATTTTAAATTCAAGATCAGGCCAAATATTCTAAGTAATTTCCAAATTTTAAGAGATTTTGAATTTCCCAAAAAAAAACGTGATTTAGTTAAGGAAAATAAAATAAGAAGCATATCATTAGCTGCCAGAATTAGAGCATCTCCAACGGGAGATGTTTTAGCTTCCTAAAATTAAGGAATTTAGGATTTATTCAATTTTTCTTCTCCAATGGGAAAGTCTAGTGAGATTGTGATGATGATTTGTCAAGCGGTTATGAAGACATCCGCTTGTAGATCCTCTGGTTTTAGAATATCTCCTTCAGGATGTGAAGGATTTTTTTAAAGTAAAATTTAGTTATTTTCTCTTTCAAAACTCTATTTTGGATTCAAAATTCAAATGTTAACCAATGGGATTCTTCCAAATATACTCACAATCAAAGTTAGACTTTTAATGGTTGGAGATAGCATCTTAGAACATCCTAAAATTAAGGAAAAATTAGATTAAGGATGTCTAAATTGCACATCCACATAGGACTCACATTGACATCCCGTTGGAGATGCTCTTAGGCTAAATATACTAAGTTAGATTTATATATTGTAAACTAATTTTGTAGCATATTTTTTTGATATTTTTGATATTAAAAATTTAATAAAATAACTAATTATGTGTTTGAAATAATAAAAAAGGAAACTCTATTTTTAGCATATCCAAACTTATGGACAGAATAAAGAATATTTTAGAGTAAATAAAGATAGATTAAGAGAAAAAAAAAGAATTGAGAAAAAAAAATTAAGAAAAAAAGAATATATATATATTAAAGGTAAAAATATTTTCGAGTATTATGGACAGATTTTCTGTTTCAAGCAAGAAAAAAAATTAAGAAAAAAAGAATATTTTGGAGTAAATAAAGATAGATTTACATTGATTATCCTTAATTCCTTATTGCCAAACAAGTCTGAACTTTCCTTTTCTCTTTCCAAAAAAAATACTCCATTGATTCCTTCCTTTTTCGCGGTGGCATCTTTGTATATAGCTATGAGCAAAGCAAAAACTCACGATGTCAGCGCCACCCCTTTCCTTAAACAGGTAGACTTTTTGTTAAACAGGTAGAGTTTTTGTTTTTTAATTTTTATCGAATCCTTGATTCTTGATTGATAATCTAATTAAATATTTAGATTATTCGATTCCTTAATTTTTATTAATCGAATCCTTAATTGTTTGGGTTTTTGATTTTCTGTGTATTTCTATATGTAATATTTGGTTTGTAGCTTCATATTTTGGTGATTTCGTTGGGTTCAATCTGAGGATTTATTTTGTTTATATAAGCACGAATATTATTACTTGGTTAGTGTATTTAATATGTTGATTATTTGATTACTGACAGCTTCTTGAATAGGTTGAATTGAGTATGTTGTTGAGAACCCTGTAATTGGGATGCTTTTGCTGCATTGAGAAGTTTAACAGTAAAGAAAGCTGTTGATGCAGAGGTAATTCAGCAAAACCTTGAGATTTTTCCGTTTTTGATTAAGTGTTTTCAGTTTAGATTTTTGTGATTTGTATGTTTCTTTAAAATCTTGATTTCTGTGATATGATGAATCTAAAGTACTGTTGTTGCTTGCAACATTTATGCGCCTGACATGAAAATCTTAGTTCTCCTTACTATTGCGAGATCCATGATTCATGTTTGTCATTTGGCTTGAATCAGTACAAACCAAAGGTAAGTACATTTTGTTTTCATTTTTTGGTTGTAACAGATCTTTACTTGGTATAGTCATTACACCACAATTCTATATGCGTTGTATTTTCCTTAATATGGGTTGTATCATTGTTTTCTAGATCTTTTATTTCGCGAAAGAGAAATTTAGTTCCAACTCAATGATACAAGCAGGATGGAATAAAGGTGTGGATATCTATCTGGTTGCTTTGTCGTAATGTCATACGTTTTAACTTGGTGCAGTGTATATTATGACTGAGTATTCTTTGGAGATTAGTTGAAGACTCTTTGGTGCAGTACAGGGATTAATTACTCTATATACCTTCTGTATATTTGGTAGTTATTCATAAATTATTCTAGAAGAAACTTGGATAGACCTTACGCTCAATTGTCGTTGCTTTTACGTTTTCCTTGCATGTATTCAAAAAGCTTTATGGTTGACAAAGAGGCACTAATAGTTCTTCTAAGTGATTTTTTTTTTTTTTGCATATAATCTTAGTCTTACATAAAAACAAAAAAATTGATTGCGATCGTGGATCTTTTACTTGGGTGGAGCAATTGGTATTGTTTTTGGTAAGTATCGTTTCCATCAATCATCTATCTAATCGTCTATATTGTTGCCATGATACAAAATGAATAGGCATGGAGCCGAAGGTAAATATTGTTGAAATTATTGATAAGAATTTTCTCTGATGATTCTGAAATCTAAGCTTGCTATTATACAAAAAATGGCTGGCGTCAAATATAAACTAATACTTTTGGAATGGGTGTTAGTGAGAGTAACACCCAAATAAAATGTAGAAGTGTTATAGAAAAACCTGCTGATAAAAGAGGAACATTCCGATGTCGTTTCAGTTTCGGGAAATAGGTGTTGTTGTAGGTTTCCATAGTCAAATCATGCAGGTAAACCGATATCGTTTCTGGGTTCAGCCTAGGAGAATGCATATTCAATTTACGACATGCTAATGTTTTTGTGGGCTCTCTTCGATTCGTCAAATCCGGCTGAAGCAACGCCTTGGCCATCTAATTTAGTATTTTCCTTTTGAACTGTTCACCTTTTACATCATTTGTGTTATATTCCAAAATTTTGGCATTAGCTAATCTTGATGATTTGTGCTTGCCAGACTCCCATCCATTTAAAGTTGGGTTGCGACATTGAGTTATATAATATATAGTGTGGTAATGGTTTACATTGATTAGAGCTAGCAGTAGCCAAGTGAAACAGGAAAACTTTTGGTTTTTTGTTTTTGCTATAATTTTGTAGTAGCTTTGGTTAACCCAATTAAATTATGGGCAAGATGGTTGTAAATCAACATATTATAGTTAATTCTTTGAGCAGTTTTCAGTGATGATAGAGCCCCTTAAACAATCGAGGTCTGAACCTCTGTGAATCGTTTTGTATGCCCATTGATTAACCAAAGCAAAATGCAGGACAAATCAAAATAGCTACCACACCAAAATGCAGGACAAACCAAAATAGCTACAAAAATTGGGTACAAACGCGGAAAAGAATTTATGCATATCTCTTTGATTTGGGAGACTCATGTTAGTTTAATTGGAGTAGCCGTAAGCATGGTATTCAAATATGAGAAAGTAGCCGTAAGCATGGTATTTAAATGAGAAGTAATATGAGGATGAAAAATTCCGACAACCATGTTTTCACCAATGGTTGGGACACAATTAGTATCACATTTCTATCAAAGGTAACTATAATTATCAAATGAATTGACAACTTTAATACTATATGTCCCACATTAATTGAGATACTTCTCTTTTCATTTTTGCCTAAAAATAGACTAATATGAATGAAGTAGCTTAATTAATGTGTTAATGTGGGACGGAAGTAGTATAACGTACCGATCATTCGGTGGAGTATGTGCGCTGCAGCTATCTACATTTCCCATACAAGTTCTTCTGCATTAAAGCTCAAGAAACGAGATGTGGATAACTATGGAAACATAAATCAACAACGTAAACACCCAATACCATCCCTCAATCCACATTCCTATAGGCTGGTGAACATAACCATGGATTTCTGTTGGCTTAGACATTTCTTATCTCTTTATATTTCGTGGTCGTTGAATTTAGGCAAATCTCGGGGTGTAGAATTTAATCTCAAGGTGCACGTTCTCCGGTAGTGTTCACCCTCTTTCTTATGTTATTGCACCCTCTTTTGTATTCGGGGTGTGACATAATAGCTGTGTCAGATTGGTCGATAATTATATTTAATTTCTTACACCTCGCGTACATGTGTTTTTTAAAATCTCAAACCGTTAAATTTTTAATAGCTTTTAGGTCGTTGATGAAGTTTTTTTAATATTCCATTTAGAAAAAAACGAGTTTAATAAAGAACTAAAAAAAAAACAATTAAAATAGAAAAAAAATGTTAGAAAATATTCTTAGAAAAAAAATTTGATAAAAAGAGAAAAAAATCCAAACACGATTATGAAACATTCTCTGGAGTCGGTGGTGGTCAATAGTTTACGCCTGGGGTTAGCTTTTCGTAGTGGCATTGTTATCATGTTGTTGTTTCTACAGGAAATCAAAGCCTCTCTGGAGTCGGTGGTGGTCAATAGTTTACAGCTGGGGTTAGCTTTTCGTAGTGGCATTGTCATGTATATTTTGATGAACCATCTTTTCCATTTGCTGAAGCCCAAATGACCATTTTGCCTTCCCCTGCTAGTTCTCCTGTTACATCTGATTCTGATTTCTCTAGACTCTTTTATTTCATCCGCACTCTAGCCACAGAAAGAAAAGATAGTCATTAACAGCCTCAGACATTTGTCAATCAGATAAAGTACAGCAACGAAGATCGGACTCAAAACAGAGTAAAAAACTCGTTGTCTCTCCACTTATACTTCAAGGAGAAAACATGCAGATGTCTTCAAGTATTAATTGTGTGAGACTTTGAATATTACTGATAAGTTGATAACAGATGTCAGAAGAAAATAACAACCTGGTGATCGACGTAAGCATGACCTCTCTTTATAAGCTCTACAGCCAAATCGTACAGCTCTTGAAAATAGTCACTGGTGTACGTGATCTGCCCAAATAAACTAAATTTAGCTGCTTCCAGTATTTTTTCCAGTACTAAAAAAATACTGGAAAAAAATAAGTACCGTTCAAATAATACTCCAAAAGTAAGATTTTGGTTTAAATATAAAATATTGTTTTGTGCAATTTTAGTTTCCTCTAAGATCGTTGATGATTCAAAGATTTTCTTCTATTGATTCTTTTTGCTTTTGATTGTATTGATGGCGCGATAAGGTATTAAATTGTATTTATTTATTTTTCGCTGAATTTAATTGTAACGATTATCAAATTAAATCTGGGATTCAAAGTTCCACAAAATAAATTAAGGTTTCTGCTAATTTTAGATGTGGGAGGTCAAATATCATCCTAGGTTGCTATGTCAGCATGGGACCTAGAGGTATTTGCTTAAACCTTGTGGTTTCCAAATCAAATCGCAAATATTATTTTATAGAATTTTTCTAATTATTTTTAGGGTTTAATTAAAATCCAGTTTCTCTTCGACATTGTAATGGAGAGAGCGATTAGAGTATTGAGTACCTCTTCCAGGAATTACGCAGGTATATACATCATTGTCATGCATGCTCTAATATTTTCGAGTTGTGATTTATTTTTGTTAATACAATGATCCATGTAGCAGAGGCACGTGAACGATGCGGCTGACCTCCGAATAAGCAATACTAAATAGTTTGGTGCCAAGAAGATGTATTGAAACAACTATATAGTTTACAAGGTAATAATAATAATCCATCCTTTTAGGGTTTTAGGGTTTATGGTAGTAATTTTGCAATATTGACTCGAACATGTAGTGAATTTGAAGCAACCTTCGTTTTTCGTTAATGTATGTGTATTTATGATGCTTGAGTTTTTTTTTTATATAGATCATCGTCTTTCATCTCTCTTGATTGATTAATTGCCTTTAGTAAAAAAATCATAAGAAGACATGATTTTTTACTAGCTAATAACTGAAGATGATCTCTTGCCGCGCACGGCCACTCAACAAATGCAATAATCACTGCGCTACTCATCATTAGTAATTTCGGTATTAACCACTGGGGTTGTTCAATCATGGGGTTGTTCGATATTAACCACTGCTTCTATCAATTTGGGTGGTTTATTTAAGAGTTGGGGTTTATTCTTTTGATTATTGGTTATTGTTTGGATTCATGCATTTTACATTTCCCTTGCTACTGCTCCAAATCCTAAAAGTTATAAACATTAGAGTTTACAGTAGTTTACTAAGTCTTTTGTTGTTTGGTTATTAGGTGTTTGTTTAATTGTCTAGGTGAAAAAAGATATTTTGCTCGGAAATATATATTGATTTCGTATGTGTTTTGGTTGCACATGATGACGTTTTCTTTTTCTTCTGAGTCTAAGTGTTTCAAATTTCACATTTGATAGTGTGGATTGATATGTATACTAGCATTTTGATTTGATCTACAAATTAGCAATGCTAGATTTTCCCGCTGCTTTTGTCCCATATTTTTATCGTTGCAAAGACAAGTCTTTTAGACCACTGATCTGTGGCGCAATGGTAGCGCATCTGACTCCATGTCAGAATTCCCGCTGCTTCTGTCCCATATTTTTATCGTTGCAAAGACAAGTGTTTAAACCACGGATATGTGGCGCAATGGTAGCGCATCTGACTCCATGTCAGAAGGTTACGTGTTCAATTCACGTCAGGTTCAATCGCAGGTGTCCTCCTAATAATTAATAAAGTGTTATTTTTTGAGATGCACACTGTTTAGTTTGTTATCCGGGTATTTTTTTTAATAAAGATTACTTGAGCTTTATGTTGATTAATTATGTTATCCGTCTTTTTTTTTTTAGAGTAGGTTAGCTTCGTTTCAACTATGACATGTTCTACTTAATCTTAATGGCCGGGGCGCGGCAAAGCCGCGCCACTCCCAATCAACAATGGCGATTTTATCAGGCATGTTCTTTTAGGAAATTGTGAAAAAGAAGGGGTACCGAAATACTACCAACTTTTCGTTTTGGCTCGTGAGTCTTATGGTAAAGTCTGGACGATCTCAAAAATCAATATCCAAACCTCTAACTGGAGTAATCTCGACAGTTAGGTAATAACGTACTACTTGGTGCTTTAATTATAAATCAGAGTTATAATGCGGAAAGTAAAAGCACACAAGACACCAAACGTTTTTTTAACGAGGAAACTGCCTTGCAGAAAAACCTCGGGACCTCGTCCAGTTTGAACACCGCCCAGTACAAACTGACTACAAACACTAGCCTACTATAAGACTTCGGTCTGGGATGTAGCAGAGACCAACTCAAGACCTCCAAGCGAATTGGCTATTGTCGCCTTCCTTACGTCTCTGGATCCCCCACAGATCGTCACGCACTTGATTCCCCTAGCTGACGTCCGTTACAGGCCTAGGAGTTGCTTTGACCGCTGTCAATGGCTTGTGTCAGCAATACTGGGTTTTAAACCAAACTGTTGACGTATGGTGTAACTGTCCTCTTCAGTTTACCATACACAAGATGACTTCCTTCGGATTGTTA
Source organism: Papaver nudicaule (assembly GCA_023529015.1). Lineage (NCBI taxonomy): Eukaryota > Viridiplantae > Streptophyta > Magnoliopsida > Ranunculales > Papaveraceae > Papaver > Papaver nudicaule. The sequence continues at coordinate 32,844 of JAJJMA010137885.1, forward strand.
GATCCAGGTCATACGGAAATCTACTTCTTGAATCGGGGCTGACACGCAAACCAAGTAAGCAATGCCCAATTTGAATCTACCTCAGTTATACACGAAGAACCACTTAAGGAACTTATATAACTGGAGCCAACTAGGTCTTACAACACCGAGTGCAGCCGTGCGTTGCTACCTTTCCAACCTTGCTGAGTAACGTATCAGTTCTTGAATAGCCGTATATCAGAAGAGACGGACTTTAGAATAGACAAGAACGTGATCAGGTTACCAAGGTTACAGGTTAATCCGATTTCAACCAAAGATGGTTTCAATCTCCTACATGTGCTTCCCAACTCCCAAGAGAAGTCTTTATAGTCGTAGGGAGTTCCTAGAGGAGCTGCAACCTATAGAGGATGACTATACCACAACAAGCATTCACCGAAGTGAAAAGAGTTTACGTTACCTTCCCTAAGGACCCTCACGTATGCTTGATGCTTGCAGTATTTGTCCGTAGACACCTCTATTTATAGCACTTAATAAGATAGGTTGCTTTGGAATTAAGCAATCAATTACTTGTCCCACAAGTTAAGGAAACCCTAAACTTGCCAACCAAGTAATAGAGATTAATCTCAATTGGAATTCTTTTTAGAATTATCTGCCAAGTGTTTTGTTGGCTCAAAAACACTTCAAGATAGAAATCCAACAGACCAGAGATAATCTTATCTTATTGACTCATTGAGGATCGTTAGATGGAACACAAAAGGTATTTATGTTTTACACAAGTCCATCTAAGAGATAAAGGAGTTTGGAATTTGACTCAGAGTGAAATTCTAAAAGAATATACACTAAATTCGACAACCAGTGAGATATCCACGTCAGGTTCACGTACTGGTACGTGAACAAATTAGACATCTCGAACTCAGGAGAATTCCCAAGTGTGGTACGCAGACCGGTTCGGGAACCGCCTGTCGGTCAAATTTGGTCAAATACGGATTCTGCTGGAAGTACTGGGTTGAGCCAGAACTTAGACGTGAGAACGTCCTCAGCTGTGATCCATGGACTCTTTGCTCAAGAGTACTCCTTTAGATTCATCCATATCCAACTAACAGTTTGCAAGCAAACCATTGCAATGGACATATGGCGTCGAATCTATCTCATACATTCTTGATTCACAATATTCGTGGGATCAAATACTGGTCATGACACAAGGCCATGTTACACAAGAACACGATCTCAATCGCTATTATCACTACTAAAGTAGTCGACTATATTTCAAAAGAATAGAGAAAGTAGAAATAGAAAAATATCCATAAAGTCATAACTCCTACTAACCTTTTGTCGATGAAGAATAATTGATGTCTTCACAGTCTTTGTCTTCAAGGTCTCTACTACTTTGTCTATATCCCATTTCCGAAATCTAAACTCTAGTAGGCTAAATCAAGAATTGAGTTTTGACACCTAAAACTGACAACTAGCTTGACATACCAACGCTAGTGGGTTTGATCAGACAATGCCCTAACAAATTGTAATTCAGAAATCATATTCAATTTCATTATAAGATAGACTATGCATTGATTTAGATTACTAAATTAATTAGAGATGTTTTAATGCATCTAGACATGTTCCACCGAATCTGAACGAGCGGGGCAGGGCGAAGCCCCGCCACTCCCAATCAACAATTACCATCTTACGAGATGGGATCTTTCGTATTAATCCACACACAAAAAAAAGAAGGTTATATTTCAATGAGTTAGATATTATCTAATGTGCCCGGATAACTAATTAAGAATGTCGGATAAGAAAACTAAAATTACGGTGTGGTGAAACCCCGCCACAGCAAATTAATAATTATCTGTAAATCTTGCTATTATTTATGTTTTAAGATAATATAGACTATATTTTTATAGAGTAAATTAAACAACCGGGGGAGGGGGGTTATCCAGCAGCTATGTTCTTACCCGGTGAACGCTTCATTTGGCATTCAAACTTACTATTTAATTGTTATTACTACATTAACTATTTTTAAAACATTGATTATCTGATGATATATGCACACATAGGTTAATTGTTTTAAAACCTTAGTAAATCCGCAATATCATTGCAGAGGGGAGTTGACTAATCGTAATACTAAGAACAGCCCAAATACTAATTGTAATACAAAGTTAGTAGTTACATGTTTTTTTTAATTATATCTTAGAAGAATATGAAGTACATGTTATCGATAGCAATCTATATTTTTCCCTTTAATTGAATTACTTTCATTCTAATCAAAAACAGGGGCGCCCCGCCACACCATAACAGGAACAATCACCCAACCCGGTGCGTAGCACGGGTTGCCAACTAGTAATAATAAGTGATGCATTTTAAATAACTCATTTATAGTGAAACCAGTCAAACACACATCACATAACTGCTCTGTGAATCGGAGTGGATCCGAGCCAACTCAACTTATTCCGATTCCATTTTAGATTTCCTTTTTTGCTCAATCAATGATTTCTTCCCATCCACCCTCCTTCTCCACCGATATCACCATATATATTCACCACTACCATCCATCACAATCATCCCTAATCCTAATACCAACCGCACTTTTAATTAATGTTAAACTATACCCATTCAACCATCAACAATCTAAAATTCAAATCATCAGCAGCAACAACAACATTAACAACAAAACAAAAACTACAACAAGTGAAAAACCCAAATCACTGAGTAGTAAGATTAAGCCTAGTGGTAGTCGATGTGTTAAAACCAAGCTTCTTTTTGCTGTTGTTCATGTCAACCAGAAAAACCCGGCTCCTATTGCTGATAGGTATTATAACCTTGTTAAGATCCTTTACGATTCTGAGGAACCAAAATCTTCACAGCCACGGTGAGTCGAACAAGGGTTTGTAACAGTTACAAAGTCACAGGACTATAGATCCTAACTGTTTTTTCTTTGATTACCGGTGTTTCTATCACAAGGGTAAGGTAGAATTCACAATATTAGCTTGTCAAAACTTTATTCTACAAGTGAGATTTTTTGACAGCTGGGGGAAGTGCAATATATCAAAATCAAAATTGAAGATTAACATTTATGGAAGGGAGCAATTCATAGGTTACAGACTGTTCATGTTAATGTCACCGAGCTATCTCCGGGGGAAATTAGGGGAAGAATACATATTACGTTCAAGTTCTGTTGTTCTTGGTAAGAACGTAACCGGTCCGCACTGATTCGACGAGGAGTGAGTCAACTCAACAAACCTTCGTTACACGACAACATACCTACGCGTGCGGACACCCTTGGGCAAAAGACGGTATGTTTAGGGGACATGGCTGCTTGGTGCTATAATAGGAAAGACGATCATATCCTTTTGTGGGAGGTCCAACATTCATCTTTTTGGTGGCTTGGTGCTATAGGAAAAAACAAATAAGGAGATGGTTGTCCTTGTTTTCCAAAAAAACAACAAATTATCCACAAAGGAAATAAAGACTAGTGGATACGTCAATTGGAAAAATATGAGGGGTTTTAAACTTTCTGGTGCCCGCGGGTCCATTCGTGCCTCATGGACTCAGGAATGGGTTTTGGTTTTCTACTCATACTAGTACGAAACCCATGCTATGCACCGGGTGCGTGTTAATTTTTGCACATACCATATGCCCACATATGATACTTCTTCTGCGATACATGACCGTGTAAACGATTTAACAAGTTCTTAGTTATTATTATGATTGTGTTGCAGAAAAGCCCAAACTTTCTTATTGATATTCGGTTCACTCTACGCTAAGACAACATTATAAAGTAAAAAACACTAAGAAAGCACTGCGAGACTTATTCATTCACGAAGTATGTAAACAAATAGGAAACTCTTTTATTTCAGTTGATACATTTAAAAGTACATTTCTATTATGTTCTCATCACAATCAGCTCACAATTTGCAGCAATCCTATGGAAGAGTTAAAAAGAAAAAATATATAATTTCAACCTGTGTAGAAATCACATTAAAGCATGGAAAAAAGACTGAATATGTATACTACAAATTTAGTCTAAAAAACCAAGTGGAAATTGGAAAAATATGAGGGGTTTTAAACTTTCTGGTGCACGAGGGTCCATTGTGCCTCATGGACTCAGGAATGGGTTTTGGTTTTCTACTCATATATGTTCGTTTGTGACGTCTCCTTGGAAACAGGAAGTTGGGTTATGGTTTGTTGTTGGAAGGGGTTTTACTTGTTTTGTGTATAGGTGTGTTGTGTGTAGTTGTGTTTCTTTTCAGTTTGTAGTTCAAGGCTTCAGCTTTTTGTGGTATGTATGGTACGTGCAGATGTGTAGGATCTGCTCTACATGGTGGACGGAATTGGTTTTCTTCAAGCATGGTTTTTTTGGTCTGTGTTCTGTACTTTGGGTGGTGTTTTGGGTTCCTTTATCACTTGTTGATAGAGGGGAGCACGGGGAGTCTACTCCCAGTGAGTTATTATATTCAGGTCACTCTCATGGGTGCCCATTGGAGTTGCAGGTTCTAAGTCATGCTAGCAACCTTCTTGCTTGCTAGCAACACTGCTTCTCAACAACGTGTTCGGTGGTTCTCTTTTGGTGCTTGCTTGAAGTTCATGTCCAGTTCTTCTACCATCCTAATACCACATCAACAAATGATGGTCGGTGGTTTGTGTGTGCTAGAGTCTACATTAGAGTTTGTTTTTACTTTCGTATATATCGTGTTGTCTGTTGTTAGGTTTCTTTTTTTTTATAGTTGTGTGTATTAGAAAGCCTATGGTACCAGCTTCTCATCAGATTCTGGAGGAATCAAAACGGAAGATGACGGTCTTCACCTCGGCATCAGCAGTTTGGCAGCGATTCACCTACAACAACAACTGAACTCGGTATCAAGAGGTCTGTGTCAATACTATTTTGACATACAGAACGTGTTTGATCACTAGTACACAAATGAGCATTTAAGACGGTTTTTTCATGGAGCCA